>CM072810.1:7500-185000 GCA_037013495.1 Hippophae tibetana
AAACCCTAAACCCTAAACCCTAAACCCTAAACCCTAAACCCTAAACCCTAAACCCTAAACCCTAAACCCTAAACCCTAAACCCTAAACCCTAAACCCTAAACCCTAAACCCTAAACCCTAAACCCTAAACCCTAAACCCTAAACCCTAAACCCTAAACCCTAAACCCTAAACCCTAAACCCTAAACCCTAAACCCTAAACCCTAAACCCTAAACCCTAAACCCTAAACCCTAAACCCTAAACCCTAAACCCTAAACCCTAAACCCTAAACCCTAAACCCTAAACCCTAAACCCTAAACCCTAAACCCTAAACCCTAAACCCTAAACCCTAAACCCTAAACCCTAAACCCTAAACCCTAAACCCTAAACCCTAAACCCTAAACCCTAAACCCTAAACCCTAAACCCTAAACCCTAAACCCTAAACCCTAAACCCTAAACCCTAAACCCTAAACCCTAAACCCTAAACCCTAAACCCTAAACCCTAAACCCTAAACCCTAAACCCTAAACCCTAAACCCTAAACCCTAAACCCTAAACCCTAAACCCTAAACCCTAAACCCTAAACCCTAAACCCTAAACCCTAAACCCTAAACCCTAAACCCTAAACCCTAAACCCTAAACCCTAAACCCTAAACCCTAAACCCTAAACCCTAAACCCTAAACCCTAAACCCTAAACCCTAAACCCTAAACCCTAAACCCTAAACCCTAAACCCTAAACCCTAAACCCTAAACCCTAAACCCTAAACCCTAAACCCTAAACCCTAAACCCTAAACCCTAAACCCTAAACCCTAAACCCTAAACCCTAAACCCTAAACCCTAAACCCTAAACCCTAAACCCTAAACCCTAAACCCTAAACCCTAAACCCTAAACCCTAAACCCTAAACCCTAAACCCTAAACCCTAAACCCTAAACCCTAAACCCTAAACCCTAAACCCTAAACCCTAAACCCTAAACCCTAAACCCTAAACCCTAAACCCTAAACCCTAAACCCTAAACCCTAAACCCTAAACCCTAAACCCTAAACCCTAAACCCTAAACCCTAAACCCTAAACCCTAAACCCTAAACCCTAAACCCTAAACCCTAAACCCTAAACCCTAAACCCTAAACCCTAAACCCTAAACCCTAAACCCTAAACCCTAAACCCTAAACCCTAAACCCTAAACCCTAAACCCTAAACCCTAAACCCTAAACCCTAAACCCTAAACCCTAAACCCTAAACCCTAAACCCTAAACCCTAAACCCTAAACCCTAAACCCTAAACCCTAAACCCTAAACCCTAAACCCTAAACCCTAAACCCTAAACCCTAAACCCTAAACCCTAAACCCTAAACCCTAAACCCTAAACCCTAAACCCTAAACCCTAAACCCTAAACCCTAAACCCTAAACCCTAAACCCTAAACCCTAAACCCTAAACCCTAAACCCTAAACCCTAAACCCTAAACCCTAAACCCTAAACCCTAAACCCTAAACCCTAAACCCTAAACCCTAAACCCTAAACCCTAAACCCTAAACCCTAAACCCTAAACCCTAAACCCTAAACCCTAAACCCTAAACCCTAAACCCTAAACCCTAAACCCTAAACCCTAAACCCTAAACCCTAAACCCTAAACCCTAAACCCTAAACCCTAAACCCTAAACCCTAAACCCTAAACCCTAAACCCTAAACCCTAAACCCTAAACCCTAAACCCTAAACCCTAAACCCTAAACCCTAAACCCTAAACCCTAAACCCTAAACCCTAAACCCTAAACCCTAAACCCTAAACCCTAAACCCTAAACCCTAAACCCTAAACCCTAAACCCTAAACCCTAAACCCTAAACCCTAAACCCTAAACCCTAAACCCTAAACCCTAAACCCTAAACCCTAAACCCTAAACCCTAAACCCTAAACCCTAAACCCTAAACCCTAAACCCTAAACCCTAAACCCTAAACCCTAAACCCTAAACCCTAAACCCTAAACCCTAAACCCTAAACCCTAAACCCTAAACCCTAAACCCTAAACCCTAAACCCTAAACCCTAAACCCTAAACCCTAAACCCTAAACCCTAAACCCTAAACCCTAAACCCTAAACCCTAAACCCTAAACCCTAAACCCTAAACCCTAAACCCTAAACCCTAAACCCTAAACCCTAAACCCTAAACCCTAAACCCTAAACCCTAAACCCTAAACCCTAAACCCTAAACCCTAAACCCTAAACCCTAAACCCTAAACCCTAAACCCTAAACCCTAAACCCTAAACCCTAAACCCTAAACCCTAAACCCTAAACCCTAAACCCTAAACCCTAAACCCTAAACCCTAAACCCTAAACCCTAAACCCTAAACCCTAAACCCTAAACCCTAAACCCTAAACCCTAAACCCTAAACCCTAAACCCTAAACCCTAAACCCTAAACCCTAAACCCTAAACCCTAAACCCTAAACCCTAAACCCTAAACCCTAAACCCTAAACCCTAAACCCTAAACCCTAAACCCTAAACCCTAAACCCTAAACCCTAAACCCTAAACCCTAAACCCTAAACCCTAAACCCTAAACCCTAAACCCTAAACCCTAAACCCTAAACCCTAAACCCTAAACCCTAAACCCTAAACCCTAAACCCTAAACCCTAAACCCTAAACCCTAAACCCTAAACCCTAAACCCTAAACCCTAAACCCTAAACCCTAAACCCTAAACCCTAAACCCTAAACCCTAAACCCTAAACCCTAAACCCTAAACCCTAAACCCTAAACCCTAAACCCTAAACCCTAAACCCTAAACCCTAAACCCTAAACCCTAAACCCTAAACCCTAAACCCTAAACCCTAAACCCTAAACCCTAAACCCTAAACCCTAAACCCTAAACCCTAAACCCTAAACCCTAAACCCTAAACCCTAAACCCTAAACCCTAAACCCTAAACCCTAAACCCTAAACCCTAAACCCTAAACCCTAAACCCTAAACCCTAAACCCTAAACCCTAAACCCTAAACCCTAAACCCTAAACCCTAAACCCTAAACCCTAAACCCTAAACCCTAAACCCTAAACCCTAAACCCTAAACCCTAAACCCTAAACCCTAAACCCTAAACCCTAAACCCTAAACCCTAAACCCTAAACCCTAAACCCTAAACCCTAAACCCTAAACCCTAAACCCTAAACCCTAAACCCTAAACCCTAAACCCTAAACCCTAAACCCTAAACCCTAAACCCTAAACCCTAAACCCTAAACCCTAAACCCTAAACCCTAAACCCTAAACCCTAAACCCTAAACCCTAAACCCTAAACCCTAAACCCTAAACCCTAAACCCTAAACCCTAAACCCTAAACCCTAAACCCTAAACCCTAAACCCTAAACCCTAAACCCTAAACCCTAAACCCTAAACCCTAAACCCTAAACCCTAAACCCTAAACCCTAAACCCTAAACCCTAAACCCTAAACCCTAAACCCTAAACCCTAAACCCTAAACCCTAAACCCTAAACCCTAAACCCTAAACCCTAAACCCTAAACCCTAAACCCTAAACCCTAAACCCTAAACCCTAAACCCTAAACCCTAAACCCTAAACCCTAAACCCTAAACCCTAAACCCTAAACCCTAAACCCTAAACCCTAAACCCTAAACCCTAAACCCTAAACCCTAAACCCTAAACCCTAAACCCTAAACCCTAAACCCTAAACCCTAAACCCTAAACCCTAAACCCTAAACCCTAAACCCTAAACCCTAAACCCTAAACCCTAAACCCTAAACCCTAAACCCTAAACCCTAAACCCTAAACCCTAAACCCTAAACCCTAAACCCTAAACCCTAAACCCTAAACCCTAAACCCTAAACCCTAAACCCTAAACCCTAAACCCTAAACCCTAAACCCTAAACCCTAAACCCTAAACCCTAAACCCTAAACCCTAAACCCTAAACCCTAAACCCTAAACCCTAAACCCTAAACCCTAAACCCTAAACCCTAAACCCTAAACCCTAAACCCTAAACCCTAAACCCTAAACCCTAAACCCTAAACCCTAAACCCTAAACCCTAAACCCTAAACCCTAAACCCTAAACCCTAAACCCTAAACCCTAAACCCTAAACCCTAAACCCTAAACCCTAAACCCTAAACCCTAAACCCTAAACCCTAAACCCTAAACCCTAAACCCTAAACCCTAAACCCTAAACCCTAAACCCTAAACCCTAAACCCTAAACCCTAAACCCTAAACCCTAAACCCTAAACCCTAAACCCTAAACCCTAAACCCTAAACCCTAAACCCTAAACCCTAAACCCTAAACCCTAAACCCTAAACCCTAAACCCTAAACCCTAAACCCTAAACCCTAAACCCTAAACCCTAAACCCTAAACCCTAAACCCTAAACCCTAAACCCTAAACCCTAAACCCTAAACCCTAAACCCTAAACCCTAAACCCTAAACCCTAAACCCTAAACCCTAAACCCTAAACCCTAAACCCTAAACCCTAAACCCTAAACCCTAAACCCTAAACCCTAAACCCTAAACCCTAAACCCTAAACCCTAAACCCTAAACCCTAAACCCTAAACCCTAAACCCTAAACCCTAAACCCTAAACCCTAAACCCTAAACCCTAAACCCTAAACCCTAAACCCTAAACCCTAAACCCTAAACCCTAAACCCTAAACCCTAAACCCTAAACCCTAAACCCTAAACCCTAAACCCTAAACCCTAAACCCTAAACCCTAAACCCTAAACCCTAAACCCTAAACCCTAAACCCTAAACCCTAAACCCTAAACCCTAAACCCTAAACCCTAAACCCTAAACCCTAAACCCTAAACCCTAAACCCTAAACCCTAAACCCTAAACCCTAAACCCTAAACCCTAAACCCTAAACCCTAAACCCTAAACCCTAAACCCTAAACCCTAAACCCTAAACCCTAAACCCTAAACCCTAAACCCTAAACCCTAAACCCTAAACCCTAAACCCTAAACCCTAAACCCTAAACCCTAAACCCTAAACCCTAAACCCTAAACCCTAAACCCTAAACCCTAAACCCTAAACCCTAAACCCTAAACCCTAAACCCTAAACCCTAAACCCTAAACCCTAAACCCTAAACCCTAAACCCTAAACCCTAAACCCTAAACCCTAAACCCTAAACCCTAAACCCTAAACCCTAAACCCTAAACCCTAAACCCTAAACCCTAAACCCTAAACCCTAAACCCTAAACCCTAAACCCTAAACCCTAAACCCTAAACCCTAAACCCTAAACCCTAAACCCTAAACCCTAAACCCTAAACCCTAAACCCTAAACCCTAAACCCTAAACCCTAAACCCTAAACCCTAAACCCTAAACCCTAAACCCTAAACCCTAAACCCTAAACCCTAAACCCTAAACCCTAAACCCTAAACCCTAAACCCTAAACCCTAAACCCTAAACCCTAAACCCTAAACCCTAAACCCTAAACCCTAAACCCTAAACCCTAAACCCTAAACCCTAAACCCTAAACCCTAAACCCTAAACCCTAAACCCTAAACCCTAAACCCTAAACCCTAAACCCTAAACCCTAAACCCTAAACCCTAAACCCTAAACCCTAAACCCTAAACCCTAAACCCTAAACCCTAAACCCTAAACCCTAAACCCTAAACCCTAAACCCTAAACCCTAAACCCTAAACCCTAAACCCTAAACCCTAAACCCTAAACCCTAAACCCTAAACCCTAAACCCTAAACCCTAAACCCTAAACCCTAAACCCTAAACCCTAAACCCTAAACCCTAAACCCTAAACCCTAAACCCTAAACCCTAAACCCTAAACCCTAAACCCTAAACCCTAAACCCTAAACCCTAAACCCTAAACCCTAAACCCTAAACCCTAAACCCTAAACCCTAAACCCTAAACCCTAAACCCTAAACCCTAAACCCTAAACCCTAAACCCTAAACCCTAAACCCTAAACCCTAAACCCTAAACCCTAAACCCTAAACCCTAAACCCTAAACCCTAAACCCTAAACCCTAAACCCTAAACCCTAAACCCTAAACCCTAAACCCTAAACCCTAAACCCTAAACCCTAAACCCTAAACCCTAAACCCTAAACCCTAAACCCTAAACCCTAAACCCTAAACCCTAAACCCTAAACCCTAAACCCTAAACCCTAAACCCTAAACCCTAAACCCTAAACCCTAAACCCTAAACCCTAAACCCTAAACCCTAAACCCTAAACCCTAAACCCTAAACCCTAAACCCTAAACCCTAAACCCTAAACCCTAAACCCTAAACCCTAAACCCTAAACCCTAAACCCTAAACCCTAAACCCTAAACCCTAAACCCTAAACCCTAAACCCTAAACCCTAAACCCTAAACCCTAAACCCTAAACCCTAAACCCTAAACCCTAAACCCTAAACCCTAAACCCTAAACCCTAAACCCTAAACCCTAAACCCTAAACCCTAAACCCTAAACCCTAAACCCTAAACCCTAAACCCTAAACCCTAAACCCTAAACCCTAAACCCTAAACCCTAAACCCTAAACCCTAAACCCTAAACCCTAAACCCTAAACCCTAAACCCTAAACCCTAAACCCTAAACCCTAAACCCTAAACCCTAAACCCTAAACCCTAAACCCTAAACCCTAAACCCTAAACCCTAAACCCTAAACCCTAAACCCTAAACCCTAAACCCTAAACCCTAAACCCTAAACCCTAAACCCTAAACCCTAAACCCTAAACCCTAAACCCTAAACCCTAAACCCTAAACCCTAAACCCTAAACCCTAAACCCTAAACCCTAAACCCTAAACCCTAAACCCTAAACCCTAAACCCTAAACCCTAAACCCTAAACCCTAAACCCTAAACCCTAAACCCTAAACCCTAAACCCTAAACCCTAAACCCTAAACCCTAAACCCTAAACCCTAAACCCTAAACCCTAAACCCTAAACCCTAAACCCTAAACCCTAAACCCTAAACCCTAAACCCTAAACCCTAAACCCTAAACCCTAAACCCTAAACCCTAAACCCTAAACCCTAAACCCTAAACCCTAAACCCTAAACCCTAAACCCTAAACCCTAAACCCTAAACCCTAAACCCTAAACCCTAAACCCTAAACCCTAAACCCTAAACCCTAAACCCTAAACCCTAAACCCTAAACCCTAAACCCTAAACCCTAAACCCTAAACCCTAAACCCTAAACCCTAAACCCTAAACCCTAAACCCTAAACCCTAAACCCTAAACCCTAAACCCTAAACCCTAAACCCTAAACCCTAAACCCTAAACCCTAAACCCTAAACCCTAAACCCTAAACCCTAAACCCTAAACCCTAAACCCTAAACCCTAAACCCTAAACCCTAAACCCTAAACCCTAAACCCTAAACCCTAAACCCTAAACCCTAAACCCTAAACCCTAAACCCTAAACCCTAAACCCTAAACCCTAAACCCTAAACCCTAAACCCTAAACCCTAAACCCTAAACCCTAAACCCTAAACCCTAAACCCTAAACCCTAAACCCTAAACCCTAAACCCTAAACCCTAAACCCTAAACCCTAAACCCTAAACCCTAAACCCTAAACCCTAAACCCTAAACCCTAAACCCTAAACCCTAAACCCTAAACCCTAAACCCTAAACCCTAAACCCTAAACCCTAAACCCTAAACCCTAAACCCTAAACCCTAAACCCTAAACCCTAAACCCTAAACCCTAAACCCTAAACCCTAAACCCTAAACCCTAAACCCTAAACCCTAAACCCTAAACCCTAAACCCTAAACCCTAAACCCTAAACCCTAAACCCTAAACCCTAAACCCTAAACCCTAAACCCTAAACCCTAAACCCTAAACCCTAAACCCTAAACCCTAAACCCTAAACCCTAAACCCTAAACCCTAAACCCTAAACCCTAAACCCTAAACCCTAAACCCTAAACCCTAAACCCTAAACCCTAAACCCTAAACCCTAAACCCTAAACCCTAAACCCTAAACCCTAAACCCTAAACCCTAAACCCTAAACCCTAAACCCTAAACCCTAAACCCTAAACCCTAAACCCTAAACCCTAAACCCTAAACCCTAAACCCTAAACCCTAAACCCTAAACCCTAAACCCTAAACCCTAAACCCTAAACCCTAAACCCTAAACCCTAAACCCTAAACCCTAAACCCTAAACCCTAAACCCTAAACCCTAAACCCTAAACCCTAAACCCTAAACCCTAAACCCTAAACCCTAAACCCTAAACCCTAAACCCTAAACCCTAAACCCTAAACCCTAAACCCTAAACCCTAAACCCTAAACCCTAAACCCTAAACCCTAAACCCTAAACCCTAAACCCTAAACCCTAAACCCTAAACCCTAAACCCTAAACCCTAAACCCTAAACCCTAAACCCTAAACCCTAAACCCTAAACCCTAAACCCTAAACCCTAAACCCTAAACCCTAAACCCTAAACCCTAAACCCTAAACCCTAAACCCTAAACCCTAAACCCTAAACCCTAAACCCTAAACCCTAAACCCTAAACCCTAAACCCTAAACCCTAAACCCTAAACCCTAAACCCTAAACCCTAAACCCTAAACCCTAAACCCTAAACCCTAAACCCTAAACCCTAAACCCTAAACCCTAAACCCTAAACCCTAAACCCTAAACCCTAAACCCTAAACCCTAAACCCTAAACCCTAAACCCTAAACCCTAAACCCTAAACCCTAAACCCTAAACCCTAAACCCTAAACCCTAAACCCTAAACCCTAAACCCTAAACCCTAAACCCTAAACCCTAAACCCTAAACCCTAAACCCTAAACCCTAAACCCTAAACCCTAAACCCTAAACCCTAAACCCTAAACCCTAAACCCTAAACCCTAAACCCTAAACCCTAAACCCTAAACCCTAAACCCTAAACCCTAAACCCTAAACCCTAAACCCTAAACCCTAAACCCTAAACCCTAAACCCTAAACCCTAAACCCTAAACCCTAAACCCTAAACCCTAAACCCTAAACCCTAAACCCTAAACCCTAAACCCTAAACCCTAAACCCTAAACCCTAAACCCTAAACCCTAAACCCTAAACCCTAAACCCTAAACCCTAAACCCTAAACCCTAAACCCTAAACCCTAAACCCTAAACCCTAAACCCTAAACCCTAAACCCTAAACCCTAAACCCTAAACCCTAAACCCTAAACCCTAAACCCTAAACCCTAAACCCTAAACCCTAAACCCTAAACCCTAAACCCTAAACCCTAAACCCTAAACCCTAAACCCTAAACCCTAAACCCTAAACCCTAAACCCTAAACCCTAAACCCTAAACCCTAAACCCTAAACCCTAAACCCTAAACCCTAAACCCTAAACCCTAAACCCTAAACCCTAAACCCTAAACCCTAAACCCTAAACCCTAAACCCTAAACCCTAAACCCTAAACCCTAAACCCTAAACCCTAAACCCTAAACCCTAAACCCTAAACCCTAAACCCTAAACCCTAAACCCTAAACCCTAAACCCTAAACCCTAAACCCTAAACCCTAAACCCTAAACCCTAAACCCTAAACCCTAAACCCTAAACCCTAAACCCTAAACCCTAAACCCTAAACCCTAAACCCTAAACCCTAAACCCTAAACCCTAAACCCTAAACCCTAAACCCTAAACCCTAAACCCTAAACCCTAAACCCTAAACCCTAAACCCTAAACCCTAAACCCTAAACCCTAAACCCTAAACCCTAAACCCTAAACCCTAAACCCTAAACCCTAAACCCTAAACCCTAAACCCTAAACCCTAAACCCTAAACCCTAAACCCTAAACCCTAAACCCTAAACCCTAAACCCTAAACCCTAAACCCTAAACCCTAAACCCTAAACCCTAAACCCTAAACCCTAAACCCTAAACCCTAAACCCTAAACCCTAAACCCTAAACCCTAAACCCTAAACCCTAAACCCTAAACCCTAAACCCTAAACCCTAAACCCTAAACCCTAAACCCTAAACCCTAAACCCTAAACCCTAAACCCTAAACCCTAAACCCTAAACCCTAAACCCTAAACCCTAAACCCTAAACCCTAAACCCTAAACCCTAAACCCTAAACCCTAAACCCTAAACCCTAAACCCTAAACCCTAAACCCTAAACCCTAAACCCTAAACCCTAAACCCTAAACCCTAAACCCTAAACCCTAAACCCTAAACCCTAAACCCTAAACCCTAAACCCTAAACCCTAAACCCTAAACCCTAAACCCTAAACCCTAAACCCTAAACCCTAAACCCTAAACCCTAAACCCTAAACCCTAAACCCTAAACCCTAAACCCTAAACCCTAAACCCTAAACCCTAAACCCTAAACCCTAAACCCTAAACCCTAAACCCTAAACCCTAAACCCTAAACCCTAAACCCTAAACCCTAAACCCTAAACCCTAAACCCTAAACCCTAAACCCTAAACCCTAAACCCTAAACCCTAAACCCTAAACCCTAAACCCTAAACCCTAAACCCTAAACCCTAAACCCTAAACCCTAAACCCTAAACCCTAAACCCTAAACCCTAAACCCTAAACCCTAAACCCTAAACCCTAAACCCTAAACCCTAAACCCTAAACCCTAAACCCTAAACCCTAAACCCTAAACCCTAAACCCTAAACCCTAAACCCTAAACCCTAAACCCTAAACCCTAAACCCTAAACCCTAAACCCTAAACCCTAAACCCTAAACCCTAAACCCTAAACCCTAAACCCTAAACCCTAAACCCTAAACCCTAAACCCTAAACCCTAAACCCTAAACCCTAAACCCTAAACCCTAAACCCTAAACCCTAAACCCTAAACCCTAAACCCTAAACCCTAAACCCTAAACCCTAAACCCTAAACCCTAAACCCTAAACCCTAAACCCTCAACCCTCAACCCTAAACCCTAAACCCTAAACCCTAAACCCTAAACCCTAAACCCTAAACCCTAAACCCTCAACACTCAACCCTAAACCCTAAACCCTAAACCCTAAACCCTAAACCCTAAACCCTCAACCCTAAAACCCTCAACCCTAAAACCCTAAAACCCTCAACCCTCAACCCTAAATCCTAAACCCTCAACCCTAAACCCTAAACCCTCAACCCTAAACCCTAAACCCTCAACCCTAAACCCTAAACCCTAAACCCTCAACCCTAAACCCTAAACCCTCAACCCTAAACCCTAAACCCTCAACCCTCAACCCTCAACCCTCAACCCTCAACCCTAAACCTTAAACCCTAAACCCTAGACCCTATAGATGTTTGGAAAGACAATGTTTTTTTAAAGAACAAGATTTAAAAATATTTTATCAATGTGAAGTTTGTTACAAGTGTAAACAGCAAATATTACTTGTTCCTATTAATCATACTAGAACCTCGCAACCTTTTGAACTTATTCACTTAGACTTATGGGGTCCTTATCGCCAAGACTTTGTTGAATGAACCAGATATGTTCTAATGATTGGTGATGACCATACAAGAGCCATCTGGACTTACCTCATGAAGCACAAAAGGCAAACCAATTATTTGTTTAGCAACTTCATCAACATGATTCGTACATAGTATGGGAAATGTATTAAAATTATAAGGAGTGATAATGGTACAGAATTCACAAATTTAGAATTTCAATCATTTCTTTTTTGTAAAGGAATAATTTATCAAAAATCATATCCTTATACTTCTTAACAAAATGGGGTATTAGAAAGGAAACATAAACATCTATTGCAAATAGCCAGAGTTCTCATATTTCAAGCAGGTTTACCAAAGATATTTTGGGGTTCTTCAATCCTTATAGCCACTTATATCATAAATAGACTTCCATCATCAATTTTACATTAGAAAACCCAAGTACAAATAATTTTCTCAAAACCACCAAATTATTCAAACCTTAGAGTCTTTGGATGCTTGTGCTATGTGACAAATGTTTTACCAAATAAAGACAAATTTACTAAAAGAGCTTTCAAATGTATATTTATTGGATACGTTTCAACTCAAAAGGCCTTTATAGTTTGTGATTTGGAAAAACATAAATTATATGTTTCAAGAGATGTAAAATTTTATAAACAAATTTTTCCTTATAAAATTGAAAATGGCAGTATTGAAAACATAGAACAAGATGTCTTACCTCTTACTATAAGTGAAAATGACATTAAACCAATAATCTTAAACATAAACCAATTGCCTTCTATACCCATACATGATCAAAATATTTCAGATGATTCATCTACTCCTAATGATAATCATGATTTGCCTAATTTCATAGAAGAATATCCAAATAAAACCCAAATAACCAATGAAGTTCAAAAACACAATACCAGAATTAGAAGTAAGCCAACATGGATGATCGATTATGTTCTTAATTTAGTTATTAAGTCCTCAGATAGAATCTCTTGTCATCACAGGATCTCAGAACATATACTCCACCAACCTTCCCTTTTACAAAATCTTCTATATATTTTTTATGCTTACATGTCCTTTTTGGAAAATATGTCCAATGTTTAAGAACTAAGTTCTTACAAACAAGCTAGTACTAGTGTAGAATGGATAGAAGCCATGAATCAAGAGTTGAATGCTCTTGAAAAGAACAATACATAGAAGTCAACATATTTTCCAGAAGGTAAGAAAGCAATAGGATCAAAATGGGTTTACAAAATGAAGCTAAAACCTGATGGAAGTGTGGATAGGCACAAGGAAAGATTGGTTACAAAGGGGTTTAATCAAATTGAAAGAATATATTATTTTGAAAGTTTTTCTCCTAGAGCCAAAATTGTTATAGTTCGAATTCTACTTGTTGTTGCAACTTCTAAAGGGTAGCCAATTTATCAATTAGATATAAACAATGCTTTCCTACAGAACTTCTTGAATGAAGATGTCTATAAGTTACCACCTGAAGGATACAACAAGGCTAAAATTAATCAAGTTTGCAAATTAAAATGATCACTACATGGACTCAAGCAAGCCTTAAGACAGTGGAATGTCTAATTTTGTACAAAAATAACTTGTTTTGGATTCACACAATCAACTTATGACAACTGTTTGTTTATCAAGAAAATTGAATCTTCTTTTACAGCTTGGCTCATTTATGTAGATGATGTTCTTCTAACAGGAACTTTAAAGAAGGAGATCGAATTGGTTAAGAAACATTTGGATCATGATTTCACTATTAAAGATCTTGGTTATGCAAAATATTTTCTTGGATTAGAAATTGCAAGAAGGCCCTCTGGAATTGTCATAAACCAACGAAAATATCTGCTAGATATTCTTTCTGATTTCGATCTTCTTGGAGCTAAACCAGCAAAGACACATTTTCCCAAAGGTTAGAAATTGGTTGTTGAAAAAGGCTCTCCTCTTCTTGAGCTAGAAAAATACAGGTGTTTAATTGGCAAGTTATTGTATTTGAACATCAATTGACCAAATATAAGTTATCATGTACAACAATTGAGTCAATTTTTCAATATCCCTTGTAAGACTCATTGGGATACAGCCATGCATTTATTGAGATACCTAAAAGGATGCCCATCCAAAGGGTTATTTTATCCTAGTCACAATGGTCTTCATTTGTAAGCTTACATTGATGCTAATTGGACATCCTGTCTCGACACTAGAAAGTATTTAACAGGGTTTTGCATCTTCTTAGGTCCAGCTCTCATCTCTTGGAAAATTAAGAAGTAGAATATCGTAGCTTAGCTACAAAAGTTTGTGAGGTGCAATGGATTTCATATATTTTGAAAGACTTCAAGATTGATTTTAATACTCCTATCCCACTCTAGTGCGACAATAAAGATGTCATTCACATCACAGAAAATCCAGTGTTCCATGAAAGAATGAACCACCTGGATATTGATTGTCACTTAGTTAGAAATCATTTCAAAGATGGTTTCATTAAACCTTAACATGTGTCCTCACAAGAACAAGTAGCAGACATGTTCACCAAATTCATATCAGCTCCTCAATTTAGCAAGTTAATGTTCAAGTTGGTTTGTATGATATCTATTAAACTCCAACTTGAGGAAGGGATCACTACTACAAAAATGGGTATTTAAGTCGATACGTAAAGCCAGTTTTTGGAAAAAAACTGACTTTAAATTGGTTTAAAGTCGGTTCGGTGTAGAACCGACACTATCCATGTAGGATGTAGCGTCGGTTGATGTGTCGAACTGACGCTATGCGTGGACGTAGTGTCGGTTTCAGGTGTCAACCAATGCTACGCTACGTGGATAGCATTGGTTCACCACGTCAACCGACGCTACGTCCATGTGTAGCGTTGGTTGACCACATCAACCGACGCTACGTCCATATGTAGTGTCGGTTGACACCTGGAACCAACGCTATCCATGTAATATAGCGTCGGTTGACGTGGTGAACCGATGCTACGTCCACGTATAGTGTCGGTTCGACACGTCAACCGATGCTACATCCTACGTGGATAGCGTCGGTTCTACACCGAACCGACTTTAAACCAATTTAAAGTCAGTTTTTAGAAAATACCGACTTTACGTATCGACTTAAATACCCATTTTTGTAGTAGTGTGATGATCTTGAATAAAATAGAACAAAACCATGGTACTTTTTCTACTATTAATTAATATTTTATTTTTCAAATATTTGTATTATTTGAACTATTTGCTAAACTCATTTTGGTTTTTTTTTCTCGAATACAAGTTGAAAATGAATAAATTAAAAAAAAAATTAAAGTCGGTTCACCGCGTGAACCGACTTTAATGCCCTTTTTTGTACTAGTGGATGAAGAATTATAATATGTGAACCACACAAAATAGTGGTGAACCGACTTTAAACTTTAAGTCGTTTAATTTAAAGTCGGTTTTTAACCGACTTTAATGCCCTTTTTTGTACTAGTGGATGAAGAATTATAATATGGAAACCACACAAAATTATTATGCAACATAATCATTCTCTCCTTCATTGTTTTATATTCCTTGTACCATGTATTTGCAGCTGAGAAATTAGAGTAAAAAATTTTCTCTTCTGATTTTTTTTCGTTAAATAGTTAAATATTCATTGAAAGGTATATATGCTTATGAGCCTCTTTTATATTGCATTAATATTGATCATATAAAGTTAGCAGGGTACATATAGGAGAACTTGTATGATAGTAGTATATATTGCATTAATATTGATCATTTAAAGTTAGCAGTAAGTAGTATATATAGGAGTACATGTATGATAGTAGTATACATGTGTGTGGCGTGTGTATATATATCAAACACATTTGTCAAATATCCAGCTGAAAGAAGCAGGGGAAGTAGTTTCCTTTAACATTAAATTAGCTCTCTTATCTTCAAGCTTTCTAAGCCTTGTGCCCAAACCACAAACATAATCCTGAGCTCTTTGTCCCTCACTAGAAAGTCCAGTCAATTTTGCTAAGTTCCATTTAGCCACCAAATGCTCCATTATATGAATATAGTCCATAGAAGTGTAAACCCCAAGACGTGTTGCTACATTGGTGAAGTGCTGGAAAAGATTTACATTTTTGCCATCATACATAAAATGAGCAGGCATAGTGATTTTCTTCCTCATCATATCAGCAAAATCCAAAACCATACCATCTGGATCAACCTCAAATAGCTTCCCACCTGTTTTAGTATAAGCAGCTTCATGTCTTTTCTCATCTGAGGCAATCACTCCACATATTTCAGCTAGTTTTACATCTCCATGTTTTCTTGCTAATTTGCCTGTGTTTGCATGTGTTATAAATGTAGCCCGCTCTTGAAATGTTGCGTATATCATTCCCTTGTATGATTCTGTTCCTGATTTGTTGTCCTTTTTTCGTTAAAATTCAAGGAAATTAAAAGCGAATTAATTTCTGGTAGAGAGTGAGAGAGAATGTGTGTACATGTGTGTATCATAGATCATGATTATTAAATTAGTTATATTATATACTAGCTAGCTACTTTAGTAGTTACCATTCCAGATGCAATAAGATGTTGAATGGTCTTTTCAACCTGTTTCATATCAACTCGTCCAGAAAGATAAAGATATTTGTTGAGAAGATCACCATGCCTATTCTCTTCAGAACTCCAAGCTCTTACCCAAATAGCCCATGATGTGTCATCCACACCAGTTATGTCCTGTACAGGATCGGCTATTGTCCAACGGGATTGATATGTTGGAAGTGCTTCTTCTGTTATCATATCACCAACTAAAATTACAAAATAATCATCAGAAAGTTGTCTTGTTCTTTCTCTTAACTCTTTCACTTGTTCATAGAAACTTTCTAAATTAGCTGGGTCTGGCAATAAGTCTTGTGGTTGCCAACACTTATCTATTGCCTTTCGCATTGGCAATATGTTCTCCTTTACCCAACCATCTATTGAATTCCACACTTCTTCCTTCTCATATGACCTCCTCAACCTTTGTGCCTCCTTACTGCTGTGGTATATATATAACCAAATAATACATCAACAAATCAATAGATTATATATATATAATAAACAATTATAAGACTACACATAATAATAACAATCCCAACAACAACAACCACAATAATAGTAATAACATAAGTAATTAGACTTACTTTGAGTAGTAGCATTTTACAGTTTTATTATTCATACATAACTTTGATGAAGCTCTAAGTTTCATCATCATATTCATGGGTGAAAAACCAAAAGAACTGTGGATCGATGTAATTGCAGCCATCTTTTATTCTCATGAGTTTGAGCCTTTAATTTGTTTAGCAACACTATAATATATTAATCCAATTTCTTTTATATATTATTAAATAAAAATAATAATGAAAACTAGCCAGACCTAGGAAGATGATGATGCCATAGACTAACCTTAAAAAAGGGAGTTTGTTATGGATCACTTTTCTTGTATGAATCTCTGTAGCAGACAGAGTTCCAACTTGAAATCATCATCTTTGGGTGTCGGGTTATTAGATTGGAATTTTAATTTCACAAGAAACTAATAAGTGGAATATACATACATACATATGAGACATCATCAATATTCCAACCTTTTACACAATCTTCCAATCCTCTTTATTTCAACCATTTAGATTTATATTTCAATTAATTATTTCCCTCCCTATATAATTCATTTTTTCCAACTTTTATGAATTTGAGCCGATTGTTAGACATTAATCACATGTAAAAACATCAACTGCTTAATCCAACCCATGGTAGTTATATATATATATATATATATATGTGTGTGTAAATACGTAAATATGTAGACTTTATCCATATTGCATCCCATAAATTGCAAATGAATAATTGGGTTATCCATCTTTTCAGAACCTAAACTCAATTACTCAAACAATAATTTGTTTTGCATGAGATAGAAACCATCATAAGCAGCTGCTCTCCCATTAAGCAAAATCTTAATTGTTTTTTCCCCATATTTCTTCCAAAAAAAGTATCTGAGTGGAAAAGTAATTTTAATAAAAAAAAATCCAAAAAATAAAATGCTACTCGGACTCGGACTCGACATAATCGGTCGGTCGGTCGGTGGTTGCAGCGGCAAACGCGTACGTAGAATCACATTTACTTAGGTCCTCTCCCATTTTACAAAAATGGATACCCTTTGAGGCTCAAACCCAATAATCAATAATTTTCTATTTATACATCTCCTAAGTGATATAAAATAACAATGTGAAACAAAATTTTAAGAAACTAAAATTTGACACTTATTCTTATCATTGATTTTTATTGAAATTCACATTTCCAACAAGAAAACATTTAAACCAGGTTACCCTCACAATCACTTAAGCTTGTTAGTATGACATAACACGATTATGGAAAGAACAAATATCATATAAATCTAACAATATGCATGTGCTTCCTACTTTCAACAAAACAACATTTAAATATTTCCTTCACAATCCAAGAAACAAACAACAATTTTTACAAAAACCTTCCTATAATTGTTATGTCTAAAGCTTTCATATATACTATAATTGTTTTTTACAAAATGTTATCATCAGTAAATACTTAACAAACAATATTATTAAAAAATGAAAAAAAAAACTACTTGCCCCATATTCTATTTAAAAAAGGAGGAGATAAAACCAATTTGTCCATGTTATCAATTACGTATTCGTGGTTTGTCACTTCCTTCTAGCCTTTGTATTTTTTAAATGTTTATTGTTCAAACTGCTTGAGATTTCTGGCTATGATGATACTTCATGCTTCAAGCCCTGTGATGCAATGATCCTTACATCTCCTACTACAAGTGGGGTAGCAACTAGTTTTTGTATGTTAGGAGATATCATTATTGTCGAATCCATGCCTACATCACATTTGCTAGTAAACAAACAAAACTCTTCTGCTCCATCGTACTCGTTGTCACTCGAAGAAGACACCATTGCACAATGTCTCCTCTGTTGTGGGCAGAAGCAATAAATAGCGGTATATGAATATATCAAAGCGATAAAATGAACACACAGAATTTACGTGGTTCGGCAATTCGCCTAGGTCCACGGGAGGCAGCAGATATTATTTGAACTGAGTATGAAATATACAGAATACAGATATAGATTTCCTCACTAAATAATATCTCTCAAGTGTTTCACCAAACTCACAGAAAACTCTCAAACTCACAAGTATTTTCTCTCTTTGAGTTTGCTTATGCTCTCTCTTATTTTTCTGATTTTTGCATTGTTCTTCAATGCATGAACTCTTCCCTATTTATAGATGAAGCAAGGCTCCCTTTCCCTAAATTGTGCCATAATTTAAGCCTTAAATTAGGCCACTAATTTCCTTAAATCATGCCACAAATCATGCCACAAATTAGGCCACTAATTTCCTTAAATTATGCCACTAATTTGTTACTTTTAGAGTCAATATTCAACAATCTCCACCTTGGTGAAAAAGTTCATAACGTTGCCTCCAAATGCGCCCTAGGCGCTCTAAGCTCGAGAGATGTTGATCAAGTTCAAGCAGTGTTGAAACTTGATCCCTGTAACCACCTTTGTAAGCATATCTGCAGGGTTATCTGCAGTTCCGACTTTCTCGAGTATAACATTCCCTTCATCGACGATTTCTCGAACAAAATGAAATCAAACATCGATGTGCTTGGTGCGACCATGATGAACTTGGTTCTTTGCCAAACAAATGATACTCTGGCTGTCGCAGAAAACCTCCACGTTCTTTTGAACAATACCCAAATCCTTAGTCAACCCGAGAAGCCATATAGCTTCTTTGAATGCTTCTGTTACAGCCATATACTATGCCTCTGTAGTAGACAAAGCTACAGTTGACTGCAATGTTGATCTCCAACAAACTGATCCTCCTACCATTGTGAACACATAACCAGTTGTAGATCGACGCTTATCTAGATCTCTAGCATAGTCAGAATCCACATATCCAACTAGGTGTTTGCCTTCAGTCTTGTCTCTTTCAAACTTCAAACCAATATCCACAGTACCATAGATGTACCGTAGAATCCACTTCACTGTTTGCCAGTGTCCTTTACCGGGATTATGCATGTACCGACTCACCATACTAACAGCGTGGGAAATATCAGGTCTGGTGCAAACCATTGCATACATCAAGGCACCAACAACATTTGCATATGGAACACGTTCCATTTGCTTCTTCTCATCGGTGGTGCTAGGTGACATCAATGCATTCAACTGAAAGTGAGGAGCAAGCGGTGTACTTACTGGTTTAGTTTTTTTATCAATGTCAAACTTTTGTAGTACTTTCTTCAGATATTGAGTCTGTGTCAGACAGATTGTGCTTGCAACTCTATCTCTTGTGATTTCCATCCCAAGAATTTTCTTAGCTTCTCCAAGATCTTTCATTTCAAATTCTGAACTCAACAGAGCCTTCAATCTGTCGATCTCCACCTTGCTCTTAGATGCAATCAACATATCATCAACATATAAGAGCAAATAAATGAAGGTACCATCTTGGAGTGTTCAAAAGTATACACAGTGATCAAACTGATTACATGTGTACTTCTGCTCTCTAATGAAGCTATCAAAGCGCTTGTACCATTGTCGCGGTGATTGCTTCAAACCGTAAATTGACTTGCTCAACTTTCAAGCCCAATTCTCTCATCCTGGAATTTTGAAGCCATCCGGTTGAGACATGTAGATTTCTTCGTTCAAAGTACCATAGAGAAAAGATGTTTTGACATCGAGTTGAGCTAACTCGAGATCAAACTGTGCTACCAAAACCAATAGTATCTGAATAGATGAATGCTTAACAACAGGTGAGAATACCTCATTGTAGTCTATTCCTTCTTTCTGAGCATAGCCTTTTGCTACTAGTCTGGCTTTGTATCTGATGTTGTCTTTACCAGGAACATCTTCCTTCTTGGCATAGACCCATTTGCAACCAATAGTTTTCTTTCCTTTGGGAAGTTGAACCAACTCCCAAGTCTAATTCTAGTGTAGAGACTTCATCTCTTCATCCATTGCCATCTTCCACTTCATACTATCAACTCTTTGCACGGCTTCTCTGTAAGTGCATAGGGCATCATCATCAATTACTGGAAGTGTGAATGCTACCATGTCTGTGTATCTAGTAGGCTTTCTAATCTCCCTTCTCGATCGAGTAGTGGCAATAGATTTTGGTTGTTGATTGATCGGTGGCGATGGTAAGAGAACCTCCACCTCAACTGAGATCTCTTCTTGATCATCAATTTCATCTTCACCACGATCAGTAATCGGTGCAATCTTTTCTAGATCTTTCGGAGTCTCAAGCATCACCTTAGAAAGAGTATTTGGACTTTTATTCTCTTTCTCTGAATTTGTCTGTCTCAGCATAACAGACTCATCGAATGTAACATCTCGGCTTAAGACGATCTTCTTGGATTCACCACACCAAAGTCGAAATCCTTTAACTCTTTCCTTAAAGCCCAAGAAAACAACTTTTTTTGCTCTAGGATCTTGTTTGGATTCACTAACATGAAAATATGCTGGACATCCAAATATTCGCAATGAATCATAATCAGTAGCAGGTTGTCCAGACCATACCTCTTTAGGAGTTTTCCCATCTAATGCAGTCGCAGGAAGTCTATTGACTATATGAGTTGCATATGACAAAGCCTCAGCCCAAAATGCCTTGTTCAATTTGGATTGAGATAGCATACATCAAACTTTCTCAACCAAAGTACGATTCATTCGTTCTACAACTCCATTCTGCTGTGGTGTACGAGGAACTAAAAAATGTCTGATTATCCCTTTATCTTGACAAACTTTAAAGAAGGGATCTGATTTATACTCGCCACCATTATCAGATCTGAGCCTTTTAATTTTTCTACCTGTCTGAGTCTCGATCATTTTCTTCCATTTAAGAAAGATATCCAGAACTTCATCTTTGTGACTCATAGTGTATATCCAAACATATCTAGAGAAATCATCAATAAAAGTCACAAACCAGCGTTTACCTCCAAGTGAAGCATTCTTTGAAGGTCCCCAGACATCCGTGTGAATATAATCAAGAGATCCCTTAGTACGATGAATGACAGTGCTGAACTTGACTCTTGTTTGTTTTCCCATTACACAATGCTCGCAGAAATCAAACTTTCCAGTCTTGGCACCTTTCAAAAGACCTTGCTTCATTAAGCCTAGCAAAGCCTTTTCACCGACATGCCCTAAGCGCATGTGCCACAGGCGGGAAGAATCATTTGTCTTTTCTTCATAACTACTTGAGACAGTTGCTCTTCCTGTAACTGTACTCCCATCTAGGAAATACAAGTTTGCCTTCTGAGTACCCTGCATCGCTACAAATGCACCTCGTACAACTTTTAAGACTTCATTTTCCAATGTTACCTTATAACCATCAGAATCTAGAACACCTAAAGAAATAAGGTTTTTCTTTAGGTCAGGAATATACCTTACATTTGTAAGTCGTCTGATTGTACCATCGTGCATCTTTAGTCGTACTGTTCCGATCCCTTTTGTTTGACAGGCATTGTCGTTGCCCATAAGCACAACTCCTCCATCAAGCTCTTCAAAACTCGAAAACCAATGTCTATTTGGACACATATGATAAGAACATCCAGAATCAAGGATTCACTTATCTGAGTGGGTTTTTGATGATGAAACTGAAAAGGCTGATTCTTCATCTTCATCGGCCTTCTGTGCAACATTTGCATTTGACTTGTCCTTGTTTGGACAATCTTTCTTCCAGTGCCCTTTCTGGTGACAATAGGCACACTCGTCCTTTGCAGGATGTCTTCTAGATGAATCTCCTCTAGACTTTGATCTGGATTGTCCCCTATTATTTGATCCGCCAGATTTTTTGTTGTTAGTCCTACCTCTGGATGTCGTCAATGCTTCTGATATTGAGTCTATGTGATCATGTTGATCCTTCTTCCGGTACTTGTTATTTACCAAAGAATTTGAAACATCTACGAACTTAACCTCATCCTTTCCATATAACAAGGTTGTGGTTAAATGCTCATAGCTCTCCGGTAATGAATTCAGCAACAACAAAGCTTTATCTTCATCGATAATTTCAACATCTAAATTTTGCAGATCGGCCAAAATTTTATTAAAATTATCTAAGTGCTCAATCATAGGGGTACCTTTCTTGTATTGGAAATGGAAAAGTTTCTTCTTCAAGTAGAGTCTGTTCTCAATACTTTTCGTCATGTACTTGTCCTCTAGTTTCTTCCAGAGAACTGCGGCTACATTCTCTTTCATGACAAAGTACTTCTGATCTTTTCCTAAGCATAATCGAATTGTGCCACAAGCTTGTCAGTTTACATAATTCCAATCTTCATTTGAATAATCTCCTGGCCTGGTCTCCAAGGCTATATTAGATCCTTCTCGAAACAATAGATCTAATACCTCACATTGCCACATGCCAAAGTTATTGGTGCCATCGAATTTCTCCACCTCAAACTTTGCGTTGGACAACATAGTTCTTCGAGTAGAACAACTTGGCTTGCCATATATTTTCTGGTCAACTTGTTCACCTTCTTCGATCTCTCTTTTATCAGCCATAAGTACAAGTAGATAACAAAAAAATTATACTTACAACTTAAAACAGTGTTTTTCCAAATTTTATACCTTATTTGAAAAAACGTAGTCTGCAGTTGAATCCGGAATGGTCTAATTAACTAGGAATAGATCCAACTCAGCTGAAAACGGATGAAAAACGGACCAACTCGGTCCAAATATCACTAGTAACTGAGTTGACTCGGTCCAACTCGGTGAGTTGACTCAGTGCTAGTAGCAACACTCCGGCAGCTTCTGACGGCGATTCTGACTTCCGATTTGAGCGATTCTTTCACCGTTGTGTTTCTCTCGTCGAGAGCTTCGATTTGATATATAATACTACTATATTTGGCTCTGATACCAATTTTTTGTGGGCGGAAGCAATAAATAGCAGTATATGAATATATCAAAGCGATAAAATGAACACACAGAATTTACGTGGTTCGGCAATTCACTTAGGTCCACGGGAGGCAGCAGATATTATTTGAACTAAGTAGGAAATATACAGAATACAGATACATATTTCCTCACTAATAATATCTCTCAAGTGTTTCCCCAAACTCATAAAAAACTCTCAAACTCAGAAGTATTTTCTCTCTTTGAGTTTGTTTATGCTCTCTCTTATTTTTCTGATTTTTGCCTTGTTCTTCAATGCATGAATTCTTCCCTATTTATAGATGAAACAAGGCTCCCTTTTCCTAAATTGTGCCATAATTTAAGCCTTAAATTAGGCCACCAATTTCCTTAAATCATGCCACTAATTTTCTTAAATCATGCCACAAATTAGGCAACTAATTTCCCTAAATTATGCCACTAATTTGTTACTTTTAGAGCCAATATTCAACATCCTCATCTTTTGCTCTCTTCAACAAAGAAACTCCAATATTTAGCCTCAAATTTACTTCTGAAACTCGAATATTACTAGAAATTTGAGTTCTCTACTCAAATCTTCACATAAATGAGATTATTAGGGTTTATTGGCTAGAAAAAATATAAGAGAGTGTGAGGAAACTAAGATGGTTAAGTTTTATTTAAGGTCTCTATTTTATGATTTTTTTTAATTATTGTAAACCCAGAAATGCCCCTAAAAATGACCATGTGCCCAACACGTGAACATTTTGAAAATCTAGTCTAAAAGTTTCTTTGTTGGACCAATTTTTTAATTATAGAATCAATCAATCTAATAGCAATTTGTATTAAACCAGGAATAAGATGACCCCAAACCCTAGTATGTCTATCTATTATAATTAATTACTTATTTGGATTCTCCATTTATCTTTAATTTCAATGAATTAATGATATTTTTATTTTTCTTTAAAAAAACTATCATCATCGTATATTCAAATGAAAGATAAACACCTAAATGAGAGTAAAACAATGTTAAAATATATCAATTTAAGAAACCACAGAAATTGGTTAAGCTACTAACTTGGTGTTAGATTTGTGATCTTTTAGGACTTCTGGATAATTGTTTAAGCTTACTAATGTTAGAGGCTATAGATATGTGATCTTTAGAAGTTTTTACTCCTATGTTATATTCTCTGGTTGTGTCTTCCTTTCTATTTTGGATTATGGTGGTATTTAGATGTCTATTAATGAATATTTTCTCTTTTTTTACCATAAATAATCACATAAATTAGTTAAATGAGTTTCTTCCACTCCAAAGGGCAAAGAAACTGTTGTTAAGTAGACTCAAATTCCTTATAAATTCTTATAAAAAATTATCAAAAATTACTCTGATTTCTATTAGAGAAACAATGAATCACCTTTGTTCTATTTGAAAGATACAATGCCTTGTGTCAAATAAAAGGAAAGGAGTTAATAGTGTCTAGAGTAGCCACAATTTAAACTGATCTCCTTAAGGATATTGCTAGCTAGATAACTCTTATTCTTCAGCCATACATTTTATCCAATGTCTTCTAGGGTGGAATCATATTGTTCCTACTTATTGAGCAAACTATCTCTTCCTCTTGGGCCAAAAATTATAGCCAAGTCCATTGTACTAAACTTCTCTTCCTCTTTAGTCATGCATTTTAGAAAATTAAGATCCTACAAGTGGGTTTTGTTAGAGTATAAAAAAAATGTTCCATATTAGTTAGGAAAGATATTAGTGTATTTTTTATAAATAGCATGAAGCTTACATTGATTAATTTTTTAAGGTTTGATTTTTCATGTTGTTTAAAAATTATACAATTTTTTCATAATGTTAGAGCTTCAATTGATTAATAGATCAAGAAAAAAAAGTAATGGCTTCCTACACAAAACAAATTACATAAGCCTTGTAAGAAAGAAAGATATATGACTCAAATAGAATTAGAATATATAAAAATAGGTTAAAATACAAAGTGTTGGGATCAAATGACCTACATTAGGGGGATGGCAATGTCTAAAAAGATTGTCTCACATTGATTAAGAAATATAATAGACTTTATTAGATGTTAACATTTTAGGATTGGATGTCCCCTATTGCTTTCATACTATATAAATTTTACATGGTATCATAGCTTTAGTTGATTAATGTGACTAGAAAAAAATAATGTGCCTCCCATAAAAAAAGTTTAATTGGATGGCATAACCCCCTTCATACATGGAGTTTTATTTTTAACCCCGCTCAAAAACTATATGTTTATTTTTCTTACAACGTAAATAAATATATATTTCTTAAAGTTGTAAGAAAAGAAACATATGTTGTTTTACTAAGGTTAAAAGTAAAACTAGTTGAATAATTGGGTCGTTTTTACACTAGATGGAAAAAAATACATAAGCCTTGAAAAAATAAAGAAAGACAAGTAATCTAAATAGAATTAAGATATAATAAAAATATGTTAAAAATATAAAGTATTGTGTCAAATGACTCATACTTTGAGGGAAATATTAGTGTATAAAAAGAGTATTCCACGTTGGTTTGGTTAGAAAACATACTAAGTATTTATAAATAGTATTAAACTTACCTTCTTTTTGTAGGAATTAACATTGTCATTGGTTCTAATGCAAGTGCTTGTGTAGGTGATAATGCATGGGATTATTCTCACTAATTGTGATCGGTAAGAAGAAGTGTGCGTAAGAGGATGGAGCTGCTGAGCATACAAGACGCATTACTTAATATTCAAAAAGAATTGTAAGTGTGTTGACTTTGTAACAAACTCTAAATAGAATTACATTGCAATTAGCACTATAAATAGACAATATGTGTACAATTGATTTGTACTGATCATTACATAATTGAAATACATTTTACATTCTCTATTTCTTCTTGCTCTTTCTATCTTCTTCTTCTTTTCTATGTTGTTCTTGACTATAATTGTTGAGATGAACTAAAATCTTCTCATGGTATCAGATCAAGCTCACTAAGTTTGATCTCTTTCATCAATCATGGCTAATCCTCTAGTAGTAATAGATATAGTAGCTAATGCTCACACTAATTTTTCTTCTACTTCTCATGATTGTCAAATCTTTACTTTCCATAACATTTTTGGTTTTATTAAGAAAAATCACTCAAACTATATAATCTAGAAACATCAAAATTTAAAAATCTTATGTATCTTAGAACTAGAAGAGTATGTTCTTCAAGATCTACTCATCCTTGAGTAATGATAATGTGAATCTAGTTTATGAGTTCTAGAAGAAATAAGATGAAATACTTGGTTGTTTGTTGATGTCTTGCACAAGCAATGCATTACTCTAACAAATCTTAAGATTTGATACTTCTAAGGATGCTTGGATACTTTGGAGAAGTTTTATGCATCACGATCTAGAGTAAGAGTAATACAAGTAAAGGAAGAGCTACAAAGCTTTAAGAGGAATTGACTAGTATCTTAGAGGGACTTGATGAATCATATGTTTTCTCAGCACTTATTGAATACATGCACACAAAAACTATAACTATTGGTGATGCTAAGGCATTATTGATCAGCCACGAATGTCGATTGGAGATGAGAAAAGTTATTACAACTTCACTTTTACCTTCTGTAAATTTTATAGTTAAGAATCAAGCAAATCAATGAGACCATAAGGTGTTTAATAAATTGTCAAGTTCACTTTCAACTAGTGTATATCTTGATCAACAATTCAATAATAATAATAATAATTCTTAGTAATTTCCTACAAATCACTCTTATATGAGTTTTCAATTAACCTTGTGCTCCTAATAACTTTGGTAGAGGTCCTAGTAGAGCATAATGATAGCTTTGTGGAAGGCTTGGTTATCTTATTGCTAACTATTGGCATAGGTTTGACAAAAACTTTATTCCACTAATATCTAATCAAAATTCTTAAAGACGTCGACATATATCACCTCAACTTCATTCATAGACAAACTCAACACAAATATAGCCTTATTTCTCATATCCATAGGTTTCATTTCCTATACAGAAAACTCAATTCCTTTTGTACCCATTAATAATTTTGGAACCACGCAAGTTTACCTAATCAAATTGTACAAGTGATAAGTCAATTAAGAACAAAATTTATTGAACTCATGAGGATTATGATTATAACTATCACTACTAATTGGCTTGTTAGTAAATTAGTAAAGAGAGTTATGAAAATTGCTTTTGAATAAAAAAGAAAAGTCAAAATAATAAATAAAATTATGAGCACACAAATTATGAGAAACATGTGATTATGGAACTATCATGTGATTATGAGACTATCTTTACCACTAGTTTATAATCTAACCAATTATGTCATGATTCATTATTTAGTTTATTAATCCTAAATTTCTATCATAACCTAGAACCATTCTTGAATTCTTAAGTTTAGTTTTAGAAATCTAGATGTGCTTAAGAATTCCCATATATTTCTTATTGTACAATGATTAATGATACAATTTATTAGTCAATCTAAATCTTAAACAACCTAGAAGTACACTTACTAGATTTAATCCATTTATTGCTTTAAGTTCTAAAAAGGATATGACTAAACAATGCAAGATTATAACCATTGATAACTTTTAATAAAAGTATTCAACCATACTTGCCATACACGTCAATTAGGTGGATTGTGCACTCTGATGTGTGGGTTGCACCAATGATATCTATGTTGTCTTTTGGAGAACATAAAACGTGCAAGTATACACGGTCACAAGTAATAAAATTTGATAAGTGAGTTATCGTTCCCACGAAAATTTGTTACTATAGTTTGTTGAGTACTAAAATTATTTCACTCTGATTTTATCCAAAACAATGGTTGATTTGGAAAAGTTAACTAAAAAGTTTTATAACAAAATAAAAGAATTCTAGGATTGCAGTTTTTCACCAAATTAATCCACTCGAATCATATTATTTTCTCTTAATTTATATTTTTTGTACATTTAATTTGTCAACAGAGAACTACTAATTTTATCCATATGTCTCTTCCGATAACAAATAGACACACCTTGCTAAAATAATTCACTATATTCCTATAAGAATTAAATTCACCAAGATTCATTACGTTCAAAGTTCTCTAATAATTGCACATACAATAAAGAATGTTCCTCTACTTTCATCATACATGTTACCCTAAACATGAGCAATATACACAAAAATGTCTTTCTCAAGTTTATTTAAGTTTATTTAAGTCTGTTAAAAACAAACCCCCAAATTTTAGCAATACATGCCCTATTTATAGCTTAAAAAATACATTTTTTAGACACACGGGAAACATTTTACATCGAAAACAAAAACACACGCGTTTCAAACAAACGGTTAAATCGAATTCATTATTTAAAAATGAGTGGGAGAAAACCGCGCATTTCTGCTTTGCTTTTCAATACACGCTACCACGTGTTGCGATCTGATTCACTATAAGAAATAGTGGGACATGTGGCAGCATTTAGTTGGTGAAAGGAACGGGCGCACGTGAATACATTGCACGGGATAA
Source organism: Hippophae tibetana (assembly GCA_037013495.1). Classification (NCBI taxonomy): domain Eukaryota; kingdom Viridiplantae; phylum Streptophyta; class Magnoliopsida; order Rosales; family Elaeagnaceae; genus Hippophae; species Hippophae tibetana. The sequence goes on from CM072810.1 coordinate 36,185, forward strand.
GCAGCGCCAAGAAAAATGGGGGATAGTTGTTGGAACGCGTGTATGATTCTGCATTTTTGCGTTCACCGAAACGTGCCACATGTCAACACATGATTGGCTGCAAGGAATGGTGGGACACATGGCAGACTCTGAATGGGTTTGAGGGAGATATTGCACATGGTTTTGACGCCCATGACACAAGTGGGTCCCACCCTACATGCAGGCCTACGCGGCAGGTGGGCCACACACAACACGCTGAGCCACGTGAACCAGAAAACCTGCGTCCATTCGCTTTGGTCGGGTTTGAAAGACACGCGCTCATCCTTACCGTTGCTTTTCTGATCTGACGGTTCACGTGGCGCGCGAACAATAGATGCACGTAAACTTCTTCTCTCCTGCGCAGAAAAATAAATGTTTCTTAATTGCATTTTAGCCCTCCAATTTAATTCAAATTAAATTTTAAACTTTCTTTAATTACAATTAAGCCCTTTTTCTAATTTAAATTAAATTTTAAACTTTTAATAATTAAAATTAAGCTCGATTTTAATTCAAATTATATTTTAGACTTTTATTAATTGCAATTAAACACTCTTTTATTTTAAATTATATTTTCATATATAAATTTGCAATTAAGTACGTTTTCAATTCAAATTCTTTAATTTTCTTAAAAATATATTTCTTAACAAATAAACAGTAATTATTAATTTATTCAACTAAAACTAACTAAAAATGTCAAGAAACTAGCAATTATAATTAATAAAATAGATGAAAATAACGATATAAAATACATTTATCAATCTACCAATGGTTATTCACATTGGATGAATACTCATGTTTACAAGGATGTACTTCCTTATATGCAATAGTGATGCTTGTAAAGATTTCAAGGATTTCAAAGCTCGAGTTGAGTTACAATTGGGGTGCAAAATTAAAGCTTTTCATAATGATTAGGGATGAAATTTTCAAGGGCTTACTTCTATTCTTTCAGTTGTTGGTATTTTTCATCATGTGTTGCGAGTAGATTGGCCTAGCTGAATGAAAACACAAACATATTGTAGAGATTGGTATGCAGTGCTCTCATGTGTTTCTTTACCTATTCAGTTCTGGGATGAAGCATGTTTTTCTAGTACCTATCTTATTAATAGGTTACCCAACTCTAGCTTGCTTGATCAGTATCCTTTTGAACTTTTGTTTAAATAAAAACCTGATTATTCTTTCTTTAAGATTTTTGGTTGTATATGTTATCCTTATTGAGGTCATATAATGAGCATAAGCTTCAGTTAAGTTCTTTTCCTTGTACCTTTCTTAGTTATTCTCTGTTGTCTCTTTTAGAGAACATAAAACGTGCAAGTATACACGATCACAAGTAAAAATATTTGATAAGTGAGTTATCATTCCCACGGAGATTTGTCACTACAGTTTGTTGAGTACTAAAATTGTTTCACTCTGATTTTATCCAAACGATCGAAAATTTGGAACAAGTTAAGTAAAGAGTTTTACAAGAAAATAAAAGAAATCTAGGATTGTATTTTTTCTCCAAATTAATCCACTCGAGTCATATTATTTTCTCATGATTTATATTTTTATAGTACATTTAATTTGTCAACCGAAAACTTCTAATTTTATCCATACATCTCTTCTGAGCTCCGTATAGACACGCCTCGCTAAATTAATTCACTATATTCCTATGAAAATTAAATTCACCAAAATTCATTACGTTCTAAGTTCCCAAATGGCCACACATACAATTAAGGTATATTCCTATCCTTCATATATACATGGTATTCTATCCATAAGCAATATACACAAAAATGTCTCTTCCAAGTTTATTTAAGTGACACGGATCATTTGATAAATTTTCCAATAATCAAAAGCATTAAGCACAAATAGAATAAACAAATCAAATGTCTTATAAATCTTTCAAAAATAATTAAATCCAAGCTTCATAAATTTAGATAAAATGCAACCCTAGAAAAATTAAATTACTTCATAAATTAAAATTACAAAAGTTAAGGAATATTAGATGAAGAACACAAAGAAAATTAAAACATCTCGGCTCGTAAATATTTGGCATATACAGAAGACAAGACAATAGAAGCCAAAAATGGCTTCTGCGTGTACCACTCTCTAGAACCCAAACTCTCCAAAAAATCCAAAACTAAAAAACTCCATTTTTTTAGCAATAAATGCCCTATTTATAGCTAAAAAAATATATTTTTCTTTAATTATGCATACACGCGTATGGGAAATGGGATATCAAAATTATTATTTAACATACGCGTGACAGACATCACAAAAGATGGTGTCGTTTCTGATTTTTTTAATTCAATATGTGTGACACGTGTCAACATCTGTTTCGTTGAAAGGAATGATGGGACACGTGGCAGTATCTCATTGGGTACCAAGAAAAAGCACACGAGGAATTATCGCACGGGATAAGCGGCGTGAGAAACGTGAGGGATAGCTACTGGAACGCGTGCGTGATTCTGCATTTTTGCATTCACCAAAATGTGCCATGTGTCATCACATGATTGTTTGCAAGGAATGGTGGGATACATCGCAGATAACGGCCGCATGTGATTACGCCACAAGAAATCATGGCTTTGGTAGACGTGTAAAGACACGTGGGTCCCACCCTACACGCGCAGCCTGTGCGGCAGGTAGACCCCACACGGGTACCGAGCAGCGTGCAACCATAAAACCTGCGTCCAATCGCTTTGGTCGGGTTTGAAAGACACGCGCGCATCCTTGTGGTTGCTTTTCTGATCTGATGATTCACGTGGCGTGCATGGGTAGATGCACGTGGACTTCTTCTCTCCTGCGTAGAAAAATAATTTTTTCTTAATTGCATTTTAGCCCTCCAATTTAATTCAAATTAAATTTTAAACTTTCTTTAATTACAATTCAACCCTTTCTAATTTAAATTAAATTTTAAACTTTTAATAATTAAAATTAAGCCCGATTTTAATTCAAATTATATTTTAGACTTTTATTAATTGCAATTAAACACTCTTTCATTTTAAATTATATTTTCAGACATAAATTTACAATTAAGTATGTTTTCGATTCAAATTCTTTAATTTTCTTAAAAATATATTCCTTAACAAATAAATAGTAATTATTAATTTATTCAACTAAAATTAACTAAAAATGTCAAGAAACTAACAATTATAATTAATAAAATAGATGAAAATAATTATATAAAATACAGTTATCATTCTTCTAGACTTAAAGAGTATAAATGTATTTTTGAAACTGATAGACTTTATATTAGTAAAGATTTACTCTTTGATGAGTATATGTTTCCCTTTGCCAAAATTAACATTTCTCATTAGTCTCAGCCTTATATTGTGCCAACTAGAAATGTGTTACCAATTATCAAGTAAATAGCTACCTATGGTCCTAGTCTTACTTCTTCTCATTAGTTCAAAAAGGTTATCAATATAGACATGATTCCTATTTCACTTTCTCGTGACTTAGAATCCCTAGTTTTTTGAAATATGTTCATTTGAAGCTTGGTAGTTTCTTCAGTTTTAATAGTAATCTTGAAAATTGTTCCTAAAAACTAAATTACATTTAAATGTTTTGTTCACGAAAATCGTCAAAACTCATAAATCTTATAATCTCTTCCTTTAGCATATTCGTGTGACAAAACCTTTTTTTCTCATTCCATCACACTTATAAGAAAAATAATTTTACGTAGTAGAACTATCATATAATCCGGTAAAACCATCTTCGCTTGAATCTTGACAACCCATATATACACTCAAAAACAAAAAACATAAAAAGGCACACAACTTGTCCCAAAAGACTAATTGTTTATTAGTTCAGGATATATAACAATAGAAAAGTAAAGAAACAAACATAAGTGATGAGTAACAATAGATATAACATTTAAGTATTACTCCCTTATATGTAATCTATCCCAATTAAAATTTTAATTAACTCTTCCCATTTAAATAATACTTAATAACTCTGTATCTTTTTGTCATATAAATAAGTAACATAATAAAGAAGTAATGAAAAACAAGTTAAGCAAAAATACAGTGTATTGAATGGTTGAAGAAAAGTATATAAGCATATAAGATTCAATTACACTTAAAAACTAAAATCCAAATGCATAAAAAACAAATTGATTTCAAAAAGCAAAAAAAAATAGTATAGTCTAAATAAAATATAAAGAGATAATTATTTTCTATGAGGTTGAAATCTATACTAGGGATGCATATCTTTGATCATTGAAAATATAAGCTCTAGTTGTTCATCCATAGAATTCACTTTGTGTTGTAGACCTATCATTTGAGTTCATAGTGTTTTCATTCTTTTTCTTAATTCATCTTAAAATAAGTCCTGACGAGAAGGTTCGAAGGAAGATATTTTTTTTCCATTTCATCATCTCCAAAAACAAAGTTGCTCCTCTACTGGTTCCAACATCAACTGCCCCTCCACTACTAGTTCCAACATCAATAAATCTCTGTCTCTTAGTAGTCTAGGTAGAGAATCTTGAAATGGTTAACTTCCCAATCTCACCCATACAGAAAAATGGATTTAGAATTTTTTGTGGTTGGCACATCGACAACAAGAATCAATTAGGTAATGAGGCAACTATAAAAAAGTCCAATCCTTAAGTTTATGACATGAGATTGGTTCATAATTTCATCTTGAATGACTATTCCTACATTAAAGGAAATTACTTTTCCAATACAAAATAAAATCTTAAAATGTAGGAAACCAATCTTCAAAGAATGCTTGGATGACAACAGTTAGCACATACTATCTTATTCAAAACCCAATAAAATAGGGTAAATTTACCCTAGAGATACAATAGCTTAGAAATGAGATTGATATTTGGTGATCTATTTAGTTCGACTAACAATTCTTCATTTGAAATGTTATACCACTTCAAGTGAAAATCGACATCCTTGGTGTTTGTGATTGACAAAAAAGTATTGATTCTATGGACCGAGATGCCAATAGTCTTATTTTGAATAAACACTATATAACTCATTGGACAGAGTGACGTATTTTTGGATCAATATTGACAAAAAAATTATTCACCAAAGATGAAAGCACAATTTTGAAGGTATAAACAAAGATTGCCAACCTAGAGCCCTAATGGCTAATGTAATCCTTATCTCATGAAATTCAATCCAGCTGATACCATGCTCAAGTAATATTGGGCATTTAGAAATAGTATTTTTATACCTTTTTTAAGAATATTTATCCCACAATTGAGATGAAAATGGATTTGGTACACCTTCAAGGATTTTTTTTCGTCGAACAATCATTGAAAAACAAGCACAAATCCCAAAAGTTCAAAATGTACCTATGAAGTGAAAACACAAAAACTGATAGAAATTTTCCAAAAAAATTGAAGATTGGGAATCAATGAACTGTTGTTGGAGTATAGAAAGAACATTTATGTGGATTTTTTAGCCAATTCCTAGTGTTTGGTATGAGAGAAAATGAGGGAGAAGGGTGACTATGATTTGCACAATAGTGGATTTTTTGAAGAGATTGATCCTAGAAATGTAAATAGCAATCAATTCTCTAAGTGAAACATGATCAAAATGATGAATTTTGCTGAATTTTTGAGAAAATTCAAGAAAGAGGCACGAAAAGAGGGATTTAGGGTTTATGGGAAGGAAATAAAAATGAAGATAAGTATTTAAACTAAACTCATCAATCGATCGAGGATAACATTGATTGATTGATATTCAAACTTCGATTGATCTAATTCCTTGTTTATCATTTGACGTTCAACAATTTCTGAAATGGTCTTTACTTTCTCTAACTACTATTACCACAATTACTTAACAAACATAATCAAATATAATAAGAAATATCATTTTTAATTTTTTTGAATAAAAATAGTAGACTTATTCAAACATGAACAATACTTAAAATAATCAATTTTTAGAAAAAAAAAATCATTCTTAATCATAATCGAATTATCCATTATATGCATATGTATTCTATTAAGATACACATACATGCTCAACACATACGATGACATAGTAACAATCACTCCAAAATAAGATAAATTTTTGAACTATAATAGTATGTCAATTTATTTATTTATAATCACCTAAGAATTGTTTAGAGAAAAGAGTATCACCTATCATGAAAAACTACATTTGAATTTTTACTTGCATAAAGTAAAATTTACTTATCAAAAGGAGAACTTAATTAACTTTTTATTTTGCATTCCCTCTTATTATATATTATTTTTTTGTGAGGCATTCGATTTTTACCCTCCTTTTGTATAGTCATATGTAGCTCTTTCTTCTTATGTATGCAATTTACTTTGCATTTTTTTTTCCTTTATTATATATATGTTGTAGAAGGAAATATGAAAAAGCCAAAAATTTAGTATAATGACTTTCATACTAGTGTGTGGTAGCCCCTTTCACTTACTGTGATAGCTTCATACATCATAGTAAGTAACTTTCTTAAAATTATGTGTCTCTTTATAGTAGTATTTGACAAAGTGAAAGATAGGGCTTAAATATAATTTTGCAATCAAGGTTAGCTCAAGTCTTAGAATCTCAAATAATCAATCATAAACTTTAAGCACAACATAATATGTGTCTAGTGAGCATGTAAGTAAGTTATTATCAATATTGATCATCAGATGTAAAGAAAAATGTACGTGCACAATTCAAAATACCTATTTACTCAATGAATAATTTATCAAAATAAATCAAATTACAGAAAGTAATTTTTGTGATCCAAAATAATATTTGAAGTTTATTTCAATGTTAGAACAATTTTATTCCCTTTATTATTATTTTTTTTTAATTTTCTTGTTTTTCAAAAGTAAAAAAATTTAAATGGATAAAAAATAAGAAAACATACAACTAAACAAAAATTAAGAAACAAATAATCAAGCTAAAGATAAGATGAATACCTAGATGAATAAGAGAGACACTCACTTGATCAAGAAAAAATAGTATTTCCTAATCCATTTTTTTAATTTGGTTTCTTAGTATTTTTGGGTTTAGAATCAATTGACTTAGTTGTCATTAGTATATCCTTGAACTTGCCTTTAATTTTCTTTTTCATCATTAATGAAGATGTGATCGCCACACACAAAGTGTGTGTAATGAATATGCAAGTATACATATCCCAACAAGTAATATAATCATAAGAAACAATTGTTCTTACAGAGATTATTTTATTATAAATTAATTTTCAAAACTTAAAAAAATAAAACGTTCAAGTATACACGGTCACAAGTAATAAAATTTGATAAGTAAGTTATCGTTCCCACGAAGATTTGTCACTATTATTCGTCAAGTACTAAAATTGTTTCAATATGATTTTATCCAAAACAATCGTTAATTTGAAAGATATTTAACTAACTAATTTTTGTAAACAACAAATAAATAAGAAAATTCTAGGATTGCAGTTTTCACCAAATTAATCCACTCGAATCATATCATTTTCTCTTAATTTATATTTTTTGTAAATTTAATTTGTCAACCAAGAACTTCTAATTTTATCCATACATCTCTTCCGAGCTCCGCATAGACACACTTCGCTAAATTAATTCACTATATTCCTATGAGAATTAAATTCACCAAGATTCATTACGTTCTAAGTTCTCAAATGACCACACATGCGATAAAGATATATTTCTATCCTTCATATATATATGTCATTCTATCCATGAGCAATATACACAAAAATGTCTCTTCCAAGTTTATTTAAGTGTCACAGATCAATTGATAAATTTTCCAATAATCAAAAGCATTAAGAACAAATAGAATAAACAAATTAAAAATCTAATAAATCGTTCAAAAATAATTAAATCCAAGCTTTATAAATTTAGATAAAATGCAACCCTAGAAAAATTAAATTACATCATAAATAAAATTAAAATTACAATATGAAGGAATATTAGATGAAAAACACAAAGAAAATTAGAACTTCGTCTGCGCAAAAACACAACAGAACCCAAAATAGCTTCTACATGTTCCAAAATCTACCTGTTTCGCCCCTCCTATGTTTCTCTATGTTTCACATATTTATAGCTCTAATAAAATATTAAAAATATTCTAAGTGGAAAACAAGAATTATTCTTTTCACAAACGCATGTAAAACAAATTTATCGTGGAAAACAGTGGGCAGCGTGCGTCGTTTTTGATTTATTTTTAATTCATAAGGTATGCCACGTGGCATCATATGATTTGTTGCAAGAAATGACAAGACACGTGGTAGCCTTTCATTCGTTGTGATGCACAGGTGCACAAGCATCAGGTCGCACGAAATAATTGCTTCCAAGACACGTGGGGACAGAGAAGCTGCTGGAAACGCGCACCATTTTTGTGTTTTTTTATTTATTTTAACCAACACATGCCATGTGTCATCTCCTGATTTGCTAAAATAATATTTGAGACACGTGGAATTGTAGGATTCGTTGGAATGACAAGGTGCACAATGTTTCTTTGGAACGCGTAGCACAAGACCATTTCTTTGGGCAGACACATAGGTCCCACCCTACACGCCGACCTACGCAACAGGTAGGCCCCACACGATGCATCGAGCATCGTGTAACTAGAAACCTCGCATCCAATCTCTTTTGTCGCGTTTGTATGACACGCGCTGATCATCACCGTTGATTTTATGATCTGACGGGGTGTGTCACACGTGGATAATAGCGATGCGTGGTCTTCTTTCCTACGCAGAAAAATAAATTTTCCTTAATTGTATTTTAGCCCTCCAATTTAATTTAAATGAACTTTTACACTTTTGTTAATTGCAATTAAGACCTTTTCTAATTTAAATTAACTTTTACACTTTTTTTTAATTGTAATTAAACACTCTTTTAATTTAAATTATATTTTCAGACATATATTTGCAATTAAGTCCTTTTTCGATCCAAATTCTTTAATTTTCTTAAAAATATATTCTTTAAAAAACTAACAGTAAATATTAATTTATTCCAATAAAATTAACTAAAAATATCAAGAACATAGAAATTATAATTAATAAAATAGATGAAAATAACTATATAAAATACAGTTATCACATAACACATGATTGCATTTTTTTTCTTTTCATACAAGGTAAAGGTGCAAGGATAAATGTAATGCTTATTGGTTAGACATTAAATGTGGCTTAAAGATATGAATGATTATTTGTTAGGCTCAAATGGGTGACTAAAGATATTAACGATGGTTAACTTGAAAGGTTCAATCGATTCAAATAAGGCCTAAATCATTTCTCTTGCTAAATACTATATAGGATTTCGCCTCAAGGGATGATCAAATAGATTCTAAAACTTGGTAGATCTAATTGACTCGCATAACTCACTACAAAATTTCTCTCAATAAGCACACAAAAATCAATCATGAACATGTGCATTAAAGTTGAATCAATTCAATCAAAACTAGCAAGCATATCACATGATTAATGTAAATATCTTAACAAATATGTTACATTCCTTATCTTAGTCATGACAACCAATTTTTATCATTGAGTTCATATGTTTCATATCAAGCATGCATGCATTTAGTTTTCATATATTTATCAATTTCTACCTAAATCATGATTAAAAACAACCTAAAAATTTAAAAAAAATTCCCTAAAAATTTAAAATGCATACTAAATACTAATGTAGAGAATGAAGTTCTCTCCTCCAAACTTAAATTACACATTGTTCCCAATGTGCACATATAAACATGAAAAAGAAAAAGAAAAACTCCCTTAATCATGGCACACCACATCTTTCGCTAAAATCCACATCTTTTGCTGAAATGGTCATTCTTGTTGCGTCATTGCTCTCCACATTTATTCACCTACAAAATAAAAACAATAAAAATATAAGTAAAATAACATTGGGTTACCCTCATAACCAGCATCACGTTATAAAGCATATCCCTTTACTTTTGAGTTTGCATGGAAAATGTTTGAGTCTTGACTTGTTCAATAATACTTTCCTAGCTTGCAAACACGGTGCTCCATTCTCATCTTATGCCATATTTTTGTTTTTCTTTTGAACTTTTTGGTATTCTTATAAGCACTCAACCATAACTCATCCAATTTATGTATTTCTAATAACTTTTTTCACCTCTTTATTAGACTCTTTCACTTTCATACTTGACTTAGGATAGAAGGGTAAAAATGTAGGGTCTAAACTTGGTGGCTCTTCAATTGATGGTTTGAGCTTAAATCCTATCTCCAAATTTTCCATAATCGCCTTTGATACACACATGATATACGCGTCCTCCAAAAAGTTCACATAGTCTATAATATTAACCTTCAATGTCATGCTTTCAAAGTTATAATAGGTTGAGTTGTTTTCTGATGAGTTTATGTCCTTGTTCATAGTATCATATGTAATTGTCTTAAGTGTGGGTAACTCAACAGATTCTTTTAAGCTACTTCCATAAACAGTAACATTTATCCTTAACATTTATTAGCATTATCAATATCAGGGAGTTCAGATTCTTTAAAAACTTTAAACATTACTTGTTCATATTGCACTTTCATTGTAAGTTCACCTTTTTGTATATCAATGAGTGCTCTTTCGGTTGCTAAGAATGGATAACTAAGTATGATAGGAATATCAAGATCTTCTTGCATGTCTAGCACAATGAAGTCTGTGAGAAGATGAATTTGTCTACTTTTACTACTAAATCTTCTACCATATCCCAAGGTCTCTTAATTGATCTATCTACCATTTGTAATGTTACTAAAATGGGTTTGGCTTTACCAACCCCTAATCTTTTGAAGACTGATAATGGCATGAGGTTAATGCTAGAACCTAAGTTATATAATGTTTTCTCAAAGTGAATGTTCCTAATTGTATAAGGAATGTCAAAAGTACTTGGATATTTCAACTTTTGGAGTAATTTTCTAGCAAGGATGGCCCTACAACCTTCAGTCAAGGTTATTGTTTCATGATCTCCAAGCCTTCTTTTCTTTTAAAATATGTCCTTTAGAAATTTGGCAAAGGAAGGCATATGTTCAAGTGCATCTACAAATGATATGTTTATGTGCAACTTCTTGAATACCTCAAGAAATTTTGAAAACTGTATATTTGTCTTTTGCTTTTGCAGTCTTTGAGGTAAATGAATATTGGGTTTGTAGAGGTTTCTCTTTTTTGGCTGAATTATTTCCTTTCCATTACTCTCTTTATCCTCTAATTCCTTTCTATCCTTTTTAGTTTCTAGTTCCTCCTTATCCTTTTTAGTCTCATAGTCCTCCTTATCCTTTTGAGTCTTATCTTCTTGCTCTAAAGTTTTACTACTTCTCAAGGATAATGATTTACAATGGTCTTCACCTTCTTTTATTGCGTTTTCAATTGTGTCACTTTGAAGGTTATCTTGAGGCATTTGGCTTATAATCTGAGCAAGTTGTTCCATTTGATTCTCCAAATTTCGAATTGAAGCCTCTTGAGTTGACACTTTTGTATTAAATAATTGGATGAAGTCTTTCATCATCCCCATTAAGAAATTTATATTATCCTTAGTAGGTGGCTTCTTTTCTTGGGCTTATAATTGTTATGGTTGTTGGGAACTAGGTGGTGAAAATGATTGATGGTTGAATTGATTACCACCTTGATTGTTATAATTCTAAGAGAAATTTGGATGTCTCCATCCTAGGTTATATGTGTTTGTGTTTGAGTTATTTTTTTGATTCACATTACCTATATAGAAGATTGATTCAGGATTATGTGGACAATTATCAAACAAATGGGTTCCATCACAAAACACATAAGACACCATTGAATTTTGGACTTGGTTTATACTCGCTGGCAAGTTTTGAACCATCAAAAGATTTACCAAAGAAGACACTTTGTAAGTGTTGTGTTATCATTCATCTCATGAATTCTACCTACTCTTTTTGTGGCTATTATTTTGTTCATTGGCCATGGATAATTATTGCTAGTCATTTTCTAATATATGCTTCTAATAGAACTAATGGATGTGTCTAAATTAAAAATAAATAATAATTAAAAAAATAAACAACTAAATAAATAAATAAAAGTTAAAACAAATAAATAAATAAAAGAAATTAACTAGAATAAATAAATCACTAAAAGAAACTAAGTAAATTAAGATTAACTTTAAAGTAAAGAAAAATAAATTAAGAAAAATAATAATAACAATTTTGTTTTATTAATTTCTAATATTTATAATCCCCAATAACATCACCAAAAACTTGATCGCCACACACGAAGTGTGTGCAATAAATATACAAGTATATGTATCACAACAAGTAATATAATGATAAGAAAAGATCAATCCCACAGAGATTATTTTATTAGAAACTAATTTTCTAAACTTAAAAAAAATAAAAATCAATTTTTTTTGTGTTTTTATATTTGAAAAAAGCAAAATTAAAATAACTAAAAGTAAATAAAAATAATTAATTAAATCAAATTTTGTAACTAAAAAGATATATGAGAAAATATCTAGGAATACTTCATCCCCCAAATTTCTAAACATGTGAATCACTAAAATCTCCCAATATAATTATCAATTAATTACATGATCAATTGAATCTAATCTAGCATGTAATCCTTTCTCAAGTAAACTACACATCATAGAGTAATTAATCTAATCACACTCTCATGCCAATTAAATTGCATACTACTCATTAAGTTTAACAATTATGGATCACATATATAAGAATCATACATCTCTACCTAAAAACTATGCATGTTATTTAATCAAGACAAATAATTAAATAATTCTCTCAAATTTATTTAATTGCCTCTATAGATAAATTATTGGCCAAACAATTAATAGCATAAAATTCAGATTAAATAATATAATTAAATTATAATTATAATTGAGGTAAAATCTTAGATCATCACATGGTGAAAATTGGGTTCATAAGATCTCTATATTAATAAATTAATTACACATAATTGTTTTCATAAAACTCATATTTTTCATAAAGAAAGACATAAAATTGATAAAAAAGTAGAAAATAAATATAATCAATCTCTTGAATTGTAGTATTAATTTCCTCTTGAATCTCCACTAAAATTGTGTATTCTTTTTCAATTTTTCTGTATTTTCTCTCTTTTTAGCTCCAAAAATTGATCAAAATTATGATAATAGAGGGAAATTAGGGTTTATGGAGTGATTAGGAGCTTAAATAAAGCTCATGTGTAATCCGGTCTGTTAGATCAGCTTTAGATCAAGGGCTAATATCAAAATAAGCAAAACTAACAATTTCAGCTAATCAAAGTGCGACACGTGGCAAAGGAAATTCATTTGGTCAATCAGGGAGTGACACATGGTAGGGGAGACTAATCAAAGTCAATGTTCACTGAGTCAGCAACACGTGGCGTAACATGATTCGCAAAAACGGATGGCATGATGCACAGGTGAAACCCATGGAGCAATGACATAGCAACACGTGGCATGGCGTGTTTACCAATTCTGAACTCAGATTGAACATTGTGTTGACATGTGGTGCATGTTTCGTCCTTCTCACGCGCGGCACGACATGATTCATTTTCTGTGCTTGCCTGGCGTGCCACGTGGTAGCTCCCGATTGATTTTGCGTTAAAAATCCATAAAAAATTCAAAAATTATATTTTCACCCTTTTTCATTAAAAAGTTTATATTTTAATATTTTTTTACCCAAAAAATACTATTTATTGAATAAAATAAGTAAGTATTAAGTAAAAAAATGTGCCAATGACTCTATTTTCATAGAGTTATCAAGATGCACCTTATATGTATGGATGATGATAATTAATTATAGAATTTTAAGGGTGAGAACAATTCATATTATTAATATATACATTCAACAATTCAAGTTTTTTCTTTTTCTAGTATTGAGGAATTTGTTTCATAAGATTTTAGTTTCTCATTCAGTTTGTTTCTTCTACAAGTAGCCAATCTTTTTCTTTTTTACATCCTAATAAATCTATGAACAATTAATCAAGATTATTAGAATTATATTTATTTAGTAGGAATTCATAATCATTTTCCTCATTATCTAAATCAATATCAAACTTACTGAAGTGTCTACTAGTTATTGTAGCAAATGCTAGAAAGTTGGTGTCATTGTTTTTGATTCAACTAGATTGTCGTTGTCACATTTAGAGTCAGTAAATGTAGTATTGAAGGATTTTTTAGTTTTGTTCTTCTTGTTGGCATAGTCAGTTGCAAAATGACTATAACCTACACATTCAAAAAATTGAGGTTTAGTGGGTTTAGATTTCTTACCTTCAGAATTCATAGGCATGTGTTCTTTTGGATTCTTATCCTTTGACCAACTTGATTATCCTTTATTTTATGGATTCTTTTTGTTGGAGATTTTTTTAATCTTCTACCTATGAGTATCATCTCTTCATTATCACTGTCATCATCTTCAATCATGGTGGTTTTGAAAGCGATACATTTGTTCTTTGTAATAGTTTGACTGCATCTCAAAAGTGAGAAGTGACCCAACTAGTTCCTTAATTTTGAAAGTGTTCACATCCTTACTTTCATCTATGGCAGTAACATTTGCATGGAAGCAATCTGGTAATGAAAAGAGAATCTTTCAAAATAATATAAATTCCTCAATTTTCTCACCAAGATTAATAAAGGAATTAATAGTATCACATAAATTAATATAAAATTTAGAAAAAGTCTCATATTCTTTCAAAATAATATGAATTCCTCAATTTTGTTACCAAGATTAGTAGAGGAATTAATAGTATCACATAAATTAATATAAAACTTAGAAAAGGTCTCATCTTCTTTCAAAATAATATGAATTCCTCAATTTTCTCACCAAGATTAGTAGAAGAATTAATAGTATCACATAAATTAATATCAAATTTAGAAAATGTCTCTTCTTTCATCCTAAGGTTTTCAAATTGAGTACCAAGCATGCAAAGTTGAATTCATTTAACTTGTGTGGTGCCCTCATGAGCAACCCCTAAAGTATCTTAAGTATGTTTTGTAGTATCAACATCAGATATACGATGAAATGCATTAGCAAACACAACATTGATACCTTTTTATTCCAGTTACTACTAGTTTTATATTCAATGGCTTATTTATTTTTATGTTTAAGAGTGACTACATTATCTTTGGTAACCATAGGTGGTTTTCAACCACAAATAATAGAATTTTAGACAAAATCATCTATAGAATGTAGAAAGGCTCTCATACGAGCCTTCTAATATAGGTAGTTAGACCCATCAAAGAAAGGAGCATGGTTTATAAATGAATTTTCTCTCAAATGATCCATAACAAAGTCCTAAACAAAACAATAAGTATATCTAGTGACCCGCTTTGATACCAATTGAAAGTTTTTCGTTACAAATCTAATTAACTAAATGGTGTAAATAGGTAATTAATCAAATTATGCCAAATTAAAATTTTATAGACAACAGACATGCAATCATATGTAAATAAAATAATACAAAAATAAATATTAACACACGAGATTTTTAGGTGAAAACAACCTATGCCACAACAATGACTTAATAGAAAACTATTAGTCTACCAAATCAACTACTTATCCACTATAAATATAATGTTCAATTAGAAGGTCATGTCTTATACTACCCTTTTAAGATAATGTCTTCAAGTAATTTATTTATAATTTCTCGTCACACGAGAAATCAAACATGTTTAAATAGCATGTGAAATATTAGCACAATAACATAAGTGTAAAGTGTGCCATAGAGCAGATTAAATAATAAAAAAATCATAACTAAATGATTTAATAGAATAACAAATAAAATAAAATCTCTAACAAATCTTAGAATAGATGATTTATCACATGATTATTAAAGATAAATTTATTAATCAATCAAATATAAACACAAATTTTTTGTTAGATTAATCAAAGAAATAAACTTAACAAAATATGATTTTATAAAACAGATTGAAAGAGAACTCATGATTAAGAGATTAAAACAATTGTGGTTGAGAGATTAGAATGCATTATTTTTGTTTAAATATAAATTATTTAAACCTTAGGTAAAAGATTAATTACTAATTTATCCAAAAAAGTTATTTAAAAGAGAATGAAGACGATATAATAATTAAATTTTTTGACTCAAATAAATAAATAGGTTAAAATTAAAGTTACACGAATATAAGTTAAACGTATCTATTGAATTAATAAGATAGAAACCCTTTTTGATTTATAAAATATTACGATTTAGGAAAGTGTTAATATATTATTATTATTATTGGGAAAAAATGTTTTCCGCTCTCTAGAAAGTCTAACACCTCCAATGGTCAAATATTGATTCACGCATTTTCTCAATCCCTACTTCTTGTAGTTGTAAGACTATCCGAACCACAATGCTGTTCATCGTCAAAAACAACAAGCGCATGGCTTTCCCAAACCCGCAAAACCCTAGACACTCTTCTTCTCTCAAGTCTTCAACAGCCCATCACATTATCTGATCAGAGTTGAAAGATTCCTCTACTTGAATTCGTAGCACAAAGATCGCTATGATCGAAACTGTGTCGTTGGATTATTTGGTACCGTCCTGGTGGGAGATCAAGGTCACAGTTGCGGCCTCTCTCTTCGTGATCCTTGCTTACTGGTACTTCACACACAGAGCCTGTGGAGATGGCAATAGCGATCGCTCGCTCATTGACAATACCAGTGGTTTAGTGGACGCCGTCGCTGTCAAAGAAAAGGTCACCTCAATTAATTCCGATAATTTTTTTCCCAATTTGATCAAATTTGTTTAAACTTTTGTTGGTTTCCCTTCTTTTTTTCCCCATATTGATAGAAGGCCAATGCAAGTCTTTTCATTCTTCCTAGTTTATGCGTTCATTTCATGCGTTTTTTCATATGATTATTGTCATTGTCATTGATTAATCATTCTTTTTTTTCTTGTTTCAATTTCTTAATAATAACTTATGTTTTGATGGATGTTGCTATTGAAATAAGGTTTTCTTAGCCTCATCTTTTAATAACAAAGGCGGGAATCAACTTGATTTTTGGTTGTTTTTAGATATCGGTTAAATTTGTTTCCTATTTCTGTGGACCTACACTCTGAAAAATTGATTAATGGTTGAGACTAACTTTGCTTGTCAGCTAAGAAATTGATTTTGATATAATGATTAGTATAATGAGATGTTACGTGCAAGTAGAGGTATAAATTAGATGAAATGTTAATGAGATTCATGTAGAATCCATTAATTTTCATAACCTATCTCACTTATCTCATCTTGTCTTAACTTTTCATGAAATAAAATGGTAATGGGATGTCACTAATTGGGATGTCTCGTTTGTCTCAAATGGGTCGAAATGAGATAAATAAAAATACTAAAACAATGAAAAAAATATGATACATGATTATTTATAATATGAAAGTTCAATAAGAAAATGATAAAATGTTATGTATGAAGTAGGCACATTAAGACTACAATCTAAATGAGATGGGATGAGATAAAAAGTTATTTAAATGGATGAGACAACATTGTACCATGAATCCATTGGGGACACTAAATGGAACATGAGATGTAACGTCATAGCTCACTTTACATTTCTACTTGCAAGGACCAAAACTTATTTGGTTGCTACTTTTTTGTAGTAATTTCCAACCTGTTTGACACAGTTCTGAACTTATTTTGCAGACCGGCCAGTTGAAAGGGGTTTTTCAAACAAACTCTGCATACATAATCAAGGTACGATCCTATAACATGCCTGGTCTTATTAGTCCAAGCCACACAGTTACCATAAGAAATTATCTCCTAGGTGAAGTGCATTCCTTGTCTTTTCTTTTTAGCATGATAACATGGTTTCACTCCTGTCTTTGGTATTGATTTATTAGTCTGTTTTCAGTTAAACCTTCTTAATTTTGTGCTTTATGAATCACTTTAATAGGCAGTTCTTGTAGCAAATTTCGTTTTCCCTTTTATTCTTTTCATTGTATATGACCGCTCTTGCCTTGGTTTATTGATTTATGAATAATGTATACTTTTCAGGTGGAACTGTTGGCTGCAAAAAATCTTATTGGTGCAAACTTAAATGGCACATCAGATCCCTATGCTATCATCAATTGTGGCACGGAAAAGAGATTCAGGTGACTTGATAACTTTTTTCATTGAATCAATGTTTTGATGATGATTGAAGACACATACCAGATTTGGTGAGTAAAATATATTTTGGAGCTGTGTTTTCCTATTCTTAGGAAATTTAACAATTCTTTGCTTAAAAGAAAGCTATGTGATTTTAAGATGATAAGGTTTAGAAATAGGTCCAGTGTCATTATGCAGGCCTCTTATTTTATTTCCTTGTGACCAAGATTCTTGTTTGCTTATATAGTGCTTGTCTGCTATAGTATGACAATAGAATTAATTAATTTTTACAATTTTTACTAATGCAGTTCAATGGTCCCTGGCTCAAGAAATCCCATGTGGGGAGAAGAATTTAACTTTGCAGTTGATGAGCTCCCTGTCCAGGTATGATTATTGTGCAGTACTTGTGTCTATGAATGGTGATTCCATTTTCTGCTAAGAATAGAATATGATTCTTCAAGTACTATGGAAAATGAGCTTTAAGAAATGTTTTGACCTCAAACTTGTCCAAAAGCACCTGTAAAGATGTGATTTCTGTCAGCTTGAGTGAGATCTTAGAAGAGGATCTGTTGGATTTCATTCATGGCTTCTATTCACATATTCATGGCAAGTTTATGTAGCCCTTTTTCTCTAATGTGCCTGAGCCTTTAGTGCTAAAGCTCTATTTCAGAGTCTTTTTCAACTTCATTCACTTCTCTATTACTCAACTTACTGTGCAAGTAGTAAAGTATATCTTTTTTCATTCATCTGGCAATTAGTAGGGAACTTCTGGAGAGCTTGCATTTTCCTTCACCAAACTGAATATCATAGCTGTCATTATCTAATCTATCAATAGAAATGAAGTTGAGGTAGATATCTAGAACATGTCTGACATCTCTGAGTACTAATTTGCACTTGTATTTATCTCTATGAAAATATCTCCTATGCTCACAAGTGCGACCTCACCTCTCATTTTTCTGTCACAAGTGCTCCAATGTTAGAAGATTCTCTCAAATCTTTTCTTTTTGTTCATTAAGCAATCTAGCTTGAACCAGATCAACAGTCAATTTTCTACCTGGTGCAGAGTTGTTAACTTAAACCACCAGTGTCTCCCAATTGTTTGGCATAGAAATAAGCAATAACAATGCTCGTAACTCATCATCAAAGGTAATATCCATATCCAATAACTGGTTCACTTAACCTTCAAAATCATTGATGTGCTCGTTGATGTTGTGGCTTTTTCTTTACTTCAAATTCACAAGCTTCTTAATCAATAGTGCTTTGTTTGAGCACTTTGATTTACATAGAGAGTCCCAAATTTCTTCCACAACACATCAACTTTGGTTTCTTTGACAATACTGTGAAACACACTATGATTAACACGCCTTCTAATGCACGCAATACATTTTATATGCATTATGTTCCAATCATAATCATCAGTATTATCACCTTTTTTTGGCTCATATAAATCTTTAGAATAAAACAGGTTCTCCATCATGGGTTTCCAAACATAGTAATTATTTCTTTTCAATTTCAACATTGAATGCTCATCTGTCATCATAAATCACACATAAATTTAATACTAATCAACTAGGGTTTTGATGTCAGTTTTGTTAGGAAAATACCAATTTTAAAGTAACATCGGAAACGGAAAATTAAATTTTTCTTACTTGTGTGATTAAAATGGCACAATTAACCAAATATAGGAAATAATTATAAAAGTGATAAAATAAGTGACACAATAATTTTTAACGTGGTTCGTACTTAATCCACAAGACCTCAATTTACAATTTTTACTATATCAGAAATGGGCATATCAAAATCTGCTCTAGAAAAACTAGAGGAACACCACACTATATCAATCTTAAGAAAATACAATTCTTGAAAATATAAATAATCTTCACAAAAAAAAATGATAAAATACAGTGAGAGTTTTAGATCTCACCAAATATGACAATCTTTGGTAGCACAACAAAATAAGATTCCTTTTGAAATCTGAGCTGGTAGAAAAATAGAGTTTGAATAGATGAACAAGTCTCTAAAAATATAAACTCAATTGGACTGAAATTGTCATCGATTCTTACCACTTTCACTTTTATTTTCTCTGTTTGCAGTTCACGTTGCTTTTCAAGTTTATGCAGCACTCACACTTCTCTTGTCACACATACATATATACATATATACATACATATATACATAAATACATATATACATACATAAATACATATATATATATATATTTATGCAGCACTCACACTTCCCCATTATCTAATTGTTTTTGTCTAATTTAATTAGACTATTCTTCTTTTCAAACAGCAAGCCAAAAAACGCTTGGCTGTTTGTTTCCTTTTTTTTGTCTTTTCATCTTTCATGGGAAAGGAAAGGTCACATGAGCGGACCTGATCGTCACACACAAAGTGTGTGCAATGAATACGCAAGTATACGTATCACAACAAGTAATATAATGATAAAAAAAGATCGTTCTACGGAGATTATTTTATTAGAAACTAATTTTTAAAACTAAAAATAATAAAAAACAATTTTTTTTGTTTTTATATTTGAAGAAAGTAAAATTAAAATAACTAAAAGTAAATAGAAATAATTAATTAAATCAAATTTTGTGACTAAAAAGATATATGAGAAAATATCTAGGAATACTTAATCTCCCAATTTTTTAAACATACGAATTGGTAAAATCCCCTCAATATAATTATCAATTAATTACATGATCAATTGAATCTAATCTAGCATGTAATCCTTTCTTAAGTAAACTACATCATATAGTAATTAATCTAATCACACTCTCATGTCAATTAAATTACATACTACTCATTAAGTTCAACAATTATGGATCACATACATAAGAATCATACATCTCTACCTAGAAACTATGCATGTTATTTAATCAAGACAAGTAATTAAATAATTCTCTCAAATTTATTTAATTGCCTCTATAGATAAATTGTTGGTCAAACAATTAATAACATAAAATTCAGATTAAATAATATAATTAAATTAAAATTATAATTGGGGTAAAATTTTAGATCATCACATGGTGAAAATTGGGTTTATAAAATCCCTAGATTAATAAATTAATTACACATAATTGTTTTCATAAAGCTCATATTTTTTATAAAGAAAGACATAAAATTGATAAAAAAAAGAGTAGAAAAAGAAATATAATTAATCTCATGAATTGTAGTATTAATTTTCTCTTGAATCTCCACTAAAATTGTGTATTTTCTTGAATTTTTTTATATTTTCTCTCTTTTTAGCTCCAAAAAATGACCTAAATTATGCTAATGGAGACCAATTAGGGTTTATAGAGTGATTAGGGGCTTAAATAAAGCTCAGGTGCGAATTTGAACTGTCAGATCAAAGGTTACGATCAAAACAAGCAAAACTGACAATTCTAGCCAATCATAGCGCGACACATGGCATCAGAAATTCATTGGGCAAATAAGGGAATGGCGCGTGGCAGGGGAAACCGGTCAGAGTCAACGCTCGCTGAGTTAGCAACATGTGGTGCAACGTGATTCACGGAAACGGATGGCGTGGCGCATGGGTGGCATGACACGTTGATCGATTTCCGAACTCGAATTGAACGTTGTGTTGACACGTGGCGCACGTTTTGTCCTCCTCACACATGGTGTGATGTGATTCGCTCTCCGTGCTTGCGTGGCATTTGCATGGCTTGTCCAATCAGTTCCTCTGTCTGCGTGGTATGTCATGTGATAGTTCCTGATTGGTCCTCCGTTAAAAATTTATAAAAAAATCCAAAAAATTTTAAATTATATTTTCACATTTTTTCATTAAAAAGTTTATATTTTAATATTTTTGACAAAAAAAAAATACTATTTATGGAATAAAATAAGTAAATATTAAGTAAAAAGGTGCGCTAATGACTATTTTCATAGTCATTAGGACTCGACAGTTTAGTCATGACTGTCAGTTAGATGAAAGGAGATGAAGGTTGTTATTTTACATTTGTATGTTAATTGCTCTGTTTACTATGTTCTTTTCATGTTGTGTTCTTTTATCCATATTGGTCATGTGAGGTTTGGATCCATTTTTCATTTTAATTATACTACTTTGCTCTTCCCTTTGGAACGAAGTTTTTCTTTATATCTTGGAATACCCTGGAAGAGCAACATATGTTATTTAAACTTCTTATCCGAATTAGAAAGCCTTCAGGAATATTGTATTTTGTATGATTTCTTCTATAAACCTAATTTGATTTTCTTTATGTAGGTTTGTTCTATTAAACTGAGATTTTTCCATATTAACCTAGCAGATTAAGGTAACAATATATGATTGGGATATAGTTTGGAAGAGTACAATTCTTGGTACAGTGACTGTCTCAGTTCAAAATGAGGGTGAAACAGGTGCAGTGTGGTACATGCTAGACAGCCCATCAGGGCAGGTAGTTGATGTTTTTATGCGTTTATTCCTTTTCTTTGTGGTACAAATTTTTTTGAGTGTCATGTACTTGTTTCGATAGTCTAAATTAAATCTTCCCCCCCAAAAAATCAGGTTTGTCTTCATATCAAAACTGTGAAACTCCCGTTACATTCTTCCAGGTAGTTATCTACCTTATGACTTATAATGTACGTGTATGATTGTATACATCCTTTATATGGTCTCATGTGCATGTATGTATCATTTATCCATACATATTCAGTTCACACATGTTGTACGATACTTAATTATATGGTTTCATGTCTATATGTGTAGTATGTTCACCCATACACAGGTACTTGTAGACTGCCTATTTAAAGATGTATGTTGTTTAGTTCATGGATAATTACTGTTCAATTCGTGGTTGAATATATGTTGTTTATGTGCATGCCAATTCTTTTTGGTGGGATAATATGTGTGTTCAGTGTTGAGTGGCTGATTTTTTTCTGATTTTATTATGGTTACAAATAGTACGACTGTTATGAATGGCTATGCTGGAGCTAACAATCGAAGAAGAACTTTAGACAGACCTGGACCCACCGTGGTTCATCAAAAGCCAGGACCTCTGCAGACAATATTTGATCTTCCTCTGGATGAAGTGAGTAAAATGGAACTCTTTTGGTAATGTTGCCTTTTATTTCAGTTGGCAATTTGTTGCAATTAATATCCTTCTGATCTAGTTGTGGATTTAATTTAAATGGCTATTTATATTTGTTAAATTTATTAACTGTCTCTATCATTTTACACTAGTTTGAGTTTTGAACCTTTTTCAGATTGTTGAACATAGTTATTCCTGTGCACTAGAGAGGTCGTTCCTGTATCATGGTCGTATATATGTTTCTGCCTGGCACATCTGTTTCCATTCAAATGTTTTCTCCAAGCAAATGAAGGTTAGCCTGTCATAATCTTTACCAACTTGAGCAATTGTCGAACATTTCTTTATTTTCTTCGAACATGATAAAACTGATTCAAGAAGTTAATTGGTATTATGTCACATGTGCTTTCAAGTCTGTTAAAGAGAATAATTTACAAATCTGCAGTTGACTAGAAGTCGCCATTGCTTTCTTCAGTCTTATTAATTTTCTTGGGAACAATGTTATCCTTGAGCTGTTGATTTGAAGTTTATGGCAGCACAGAGCGGAAGCTTGGCACTGAATGGATAAAATTTTGCTTGTGGTTTAGATTTCAACCTTATGTTTGTTACTGAATTTTTTTTTATATGATCGGAGATTCTTGGGCACTGAATGGATAAAATTTTGCTTGTGGTTTAGATTTCAACATTATGTTTGTAACTGAATTTGTTTTTATATGATCGGAGATTCTTGGGCTCCTTGATATCATTTCTCACGCTGATGTTGCATTTGCATTTTGCAGGTTGTTATACCACTTGGAGATATTGATGAGGTGCAATTTCGTTCCCTTTCTCCTTTCCCCTTTCATATATTGATGTGTTATTGAGTGACATGGTAACATTTGGGTTTCTTGGGTTATGAAGATTAGAAGAAGTCAGCACGCTCTTATTAACCCTGCTATAACAGTTATTCTTCGTATGGGTGCTGGTGGACATGGTGTGCCTCCTTTGGGAAGTCCCGATGGTTAGGGATTCTTTCCAAACTTTTAATGTTTCAGTTCCTTTTTTCATTAATAGCTTCCTTATCTTTTCAACTATCACTACAGCCTTGAACTTGAATGGTGGCTGATGTTATCTTGCAACTGGATAATTGTCTTCTTTGGGTTCCTAACCAATTTGAAAATGGAGGTTCCCTAATTGGTTTATATAGAAGTAAGACGATAACACATTAAAATAAACATTTACTTCCCTAAAAATAGCAGAATGCCCTTAACAATAACTCTACCGGAAAGAATTACCAGTGATACCCCTGTAAATTTTACTTTTAAAACCTGTAAGGGTATAAGTTTATATTCAACAGCAGATCTCATGTGAGATACTTTTCAAGTTATAATTTCCTGGGTAGGGTGATACCTACATTAATTGAGTCTTGGCAATAGTTCAATGACTTGGTCAACCCATCATTCAATTATGTATGTTTGTATTCTATGTTCAAGATAAATTAAACCTTTATTTTTATTTATTTTTTGGCTGAACCATGTCTTTTTGCGATTTTCAGGGCGAGTAAGATACAAATTTGCATCGTTCTGGAACAGGAATCATGCATTGAGAGCTTTACAGCGTGCAGTAAAGAATTTCCATGCGATGCTGGAAGCTGAGAAGAAGGTTTGTTGTTGTACATGTATTTTCTTGTATGGTTACAATGGATGATTGTCCATTTCTTTAATTCTGTTTTAATATTATATATATTATATATGTATATATGTATACACACTTTTGGTATGTAGGAGAGTGCAGAGTCAGCACTGCGTGCACGTAGTAGCTCTGTCCGAGGGAATAAAAGTCAGGGAAAGATTCCTGAAGATGTTATTCATAAAACTCGAAAAGCTCAAGCTTTTATTAAAGAAAACGTTCTAGTGGGTATATATAATGTATGCATCCTTATCTTTCTTCATATATGGCAGTTGGTTTCATACTTTCATTATTGTCTTTTTCTTGTTGACAATTTTACTCTTTATCCCAGGATATTTTCCCCTGCACAGCTGAGGAGTTTTTTCATTTATTGCTGAATGATGAGTCAAACTTTACAAATGAGTATCGGTCTGCCCGAAAGGATAGTAATCTTATTGTAAGTACTCGGGCAACATATTTTACTTACTCACTTGAGTGTAGTAAAATTTTGTCAATGCCTTGTGTTTCTCATGGGTACTTTTGAAGTTATTGTGCATCTGTAGTTGTGATATTTTTGATAACAAGTCTGCTGCTTTTTACTAGATTCTTATTTTCCATTGCGTACTATCATCCTGATGTCAAGAGATTTTGTTTTGGTTGCTTATGAATTCAAGGGAACTTCTTGTTAATTGAATATTGTTTATAGCAAAGCGATTAAGTTCTTTTGCTGAGTATAAGATTTGGTAGTCCACCGGGTTTATGGAGTTATCTAACATATATTAATCCGCTTTAATCAAATGTGTTAGGCTAACGTGAATGTGGGGTAGAATGCAATAGTTTTTTTGTTCTTTTTTATTGATTTATTTATTTTTTCCCCTCTTTTTTTAATAACCTTATGAAGGAGACCCATTGTCCAATTTGCCTATAGTAGGTCTGTTTCCTTAGCTTTTGACACCCTCTAAAGTTCTTTTGACATAAAAAAAAGACTTTGAACCAAACTATAAAAGAAATATTTTATGCAATATAAACACAAATCATGTGCTTGCTGAAAGCACTTTCTCATGAAGCCACTTATGATTGAACAACATTTAAAAAAAACACAAGTAAACATATTCAAAAGAACATATAACCATTGTACTGTTTTCAGATGGGACAGTGGCATGCTACAGATGAATATGTTGGACAAGTTAGAGAAATAACATTCAGATCCGTGTGTAACAGCCCCATGTGCCCTCCAGACACAGCCATGACTGAGTATCAACATTCTGTTCTATCCCAAGACAGGAAAATGCTGGTTGGCATACTGATATCTGCCTTGTAAACTTTTTTAACTAGTAGCAGCATAACAGCTTATCATTTAATTTAATCTATTTTAGTATTTGTTTGTGAAAACTTCATTTGTTTAAATTATTTATTATGTTAGATTTCACTCGTACTATTTTATGCTTATTAATTTAGAAAGAAATGTCCTTTCATTTAGGTGTTTGAGACAGTACAACAGGCACATGATGTTCCATTTGGGTCTTATTTTGAGGTATGCAAATATCTTGGATATCTTCTTAGTAGGTTGAATATACTTCATTGCATTTTCTAGTTTTTTCTTCATTCTTGGCAAAGGAGGTGTAAAAATTGCAATCAACCGTTTTATTATAGATTTCTTATTTCCAATTTGAATCGATAAATCATTTAAGCCATCATTTGTATCGGGCTCACTTGTAAATTTTGCACATTTTTAATTCTTAGCACATTTCCATATTTCTTCTAGTTTTCTTAGAGACTACTTAAGTGTTTTTGCCAACAACTGCTACAATCAAAAAGCAGTTTCTTGATGAGAGTTGAAAAGTGACTTTTTTTTTTGCTTTGAACATTTGTTGTTGGTCTCAAGGTTCAATTGAACTATTTGTTGTTGGTCTCAAGGTTCAATTGAACTATTTGTTGGTGCAAATATGGTCTGCTGTCTTAGTTTTTCTTTCTGATCCCCACTGAGATAACAATGCATGGTTGTGCCTGTCCTGGCAGGTACACTGTAACTGGTCTCTGGAGACTAAAACGGAAAACTCAAGTGCTCTAGATATTAAAGTGGGTGAGTATATTCGTCTAATTTTTTTTGTTTCTTTCAACTTTCATTTTAAACAGTAAGCATGTTTAATGATTATTATGGTTGTGTGGCCTATTGATTATATTGACTCAGAGTTGTTAAAACACATATGGTGTAGTCAACAGTCATAGAAGACAGATAAATCCAATTTTGGATATAAAGATTGAAATAAGATATCCCTTTTTCTTTTAATTTAACCTTGTTTGCACCAACAAGGAGACATAAATGCGAGATTTTTCCATGCATCAACTTTGATAAGGTGAAGAATTAACTCTATCCCTTCTTTAAGATTACTTAATGGTGTTCTTTCTTGGAATAAAAACGAGATTGTTAACACCTTTGCTCATCACTTCAAATCGATCTTCACATCAAGCAAGCCAAGCATTCCCTCTGATATCACTTGTTTATTTCCTAAAGTGATATCAAACTAAGATAATTGATTTTCAAGCATTCCATCCCCAGATGTTAGATTTGTTTGGAGCTATCACTTGTTTATTTCCTAGAGCTATTCTGTTAGATTTGTTTGGAGCGAATATCTCTAGCTACATCTTATCTTTGAAACCTCCATTACATGACGTTCATGATCATTTAATTTGGGTAGGCACTGGGAAGAAAAGATTCTCTGTTAAATATGTTTCCGCTGCCTTGGTTAGAAAAAGAGCAAATACAGATTGTTCATCTTTTGGAGGAAATTATTGAATCTTAAGTTGAATGAAAGCATAAACTTCTTTGGGAGATGTAACAATATGCTATGGATTCATAAGAATCTAAGTAGATTTTTCCATTTGGATGCTATTTCCTGGCCTCTATGCCATAAGGAACTTGAGGACATTTTTGCACTTATTTTACATCTGTGATGATTTCATCAAATCTTGGTGGTTCACATGGTTTAGTGGTTTGAATTGGCCTATTTTAGAAAGTTTAGACTTGATAAGCTTCATAAGAACAATTATCAACCTTGCTACTAAGTTATTACCTAAAGATATGACAGATGACCATTTCATCCTTACTGCAGCTACTATGTTTGAACGAATTTAGAAGCTCAAAAATGAGGTAGTCTTTAACATAAATTGGTGCTACTAAATTCCTCAAAAGAACTAAAGACGGAATAGAGGATTTTTATCATATGATGTAAAGAATAAGGCTAAGAGAGTTCCTTTTGAAGAAGAGAATTAATGTGCCTATATTCCTCAAAATCAGCTTGAGATTCATATTTTGAAGGCTTTGTTCGTATACACCTACCTCATTCAAGTGCTTTGGCGCTTTAATCATACTTGACAGCTCAGCTGTTATGTTTCCTTGTTATAAAAAAAAGAAAGAGAAAATTTATGGCAATACTTTCTTATAGTTTCATGATGAAATTACAGGTGTACATTTTAAGAAGTGGTGTGTGATGCAATCCAAAATAAAGGCTGGGGCGATAAATGAGGTTAGTTGGTACAATTATAGCTTGATCATTTAGTTAGGTCCTCCTGGATTCTTCTTCACTCCTTTGTTATAGGACTCTCAGTGACTCGGTCCCTTTTTATAATTGAGTGGTGATTATAAAACTTATGGCGGTGATTGATTCTAATGGCAGTACAAGAAAGAAGTGGAACTGATGCTGGAGGTGGCCCATTCTTATATCAAAAAGTCGAATAGTTCCTCTGGTGGTGGTGATGATGATGTTGACAAAACCCCTTCTCCTTCCTCTCCTGTAACTTAAGATTGTGCCATTTCTTTCAATTTTATTTTTTTATGTTGTGTATTATGCACGGGCTTATTATTATTGTTATTAATTTTTTGATGGTATAGGGTTGTCTTTTTATTATTATTTATATAATTTATATCCAAGTTCAATGTAACTATCAAACTTCACCCAGTCTTTAACAGAGAACCAATGGTGCGTGTTCTTTGTTTTTTAATGGAAATAATTTATTTTCTTTTTTGCGTACTAAATAAAAGAATTGTGGTTATCGTACGACGTAGTCCGAGGTTTTTAAAATGAATGTACATAATATTTGTAATTTAAAATTTTGTTTGAAGTTTTGAGTATTTGAAGACTAATTCATACGACAGAGTGTATGTAAGAGTTTTAGTTATTTGAAGACCGACTCATGACTGAATGTATGTATGAGGATCAATAAAATATTTAGCTTATGATAAACAATTGGTCTTACATGTAAGTAATTAATAAAGAACACAAATTGAAGAGACAATACCTCCAATTTTCTTATCACTGTTAATTGCTAAACTAATTATGCTATACAAAGGTATAAGTAGGAATGCGTGTTTAAAGATAGAAAATGATTACGTTAATAATCATAATTATTTTATATTAATTTTGGATATATTTAGATATGTTAATTACGTTTTTATTTTTTAATATTTATTTAAAAATATATAAATCCTAACATAATTCTTGCTATATTATATTATTTATAATATTAACATAATTCTTCCTAATTACAAGTTTTTATGCAGTTAAAAATTAAATTTAAGAAATATGTGTATTAATTATTTTATCTAAACCGGTAATTCTATATTTACATCTTTAATAAATTATTTTTTACATTCCAAGAGGTTATTATACTGTGTGACTGATTAATACACTATTTCTCTCCCTCTCCCTCTCCCTCTTCTTCTCCTTCTTCATTCTTTCAATTTTACAGTTTTTTAATTATTGTACAAGTACAACTAGATAACTTCGTAAGAAAATGTGCATAAGAAAAAATAGTTTTTATTAAAAGGTGGGTACGTATAGTTTTTATTTTATTTTTGTAATTTATTTAACAAAAGGTCTTAATTAAAAGAATAGAAGTGATAGTACTAAAAAAAGTTGAATTGATATAGCACTTCTATTATTATCACTAATTCAACCTAGTGAAGCCACATGGTTTTTTCGGTCAGATAGGTTGAAACTAGAAAGTGAGAGATTTGAGATAAATAAAATGAAAATCAACAGGGGATGATTATGAAGAATAAGAAATGTTATTTGGTCTGTTTGTGGAATTATGGCATTTGTTTATAATAATATTAGAGTACTAATTGACGTGTGTTTATAATAAGAGTAGATGAGAGCAAGCTGCGAAGCAGTCGGCTGATAGTGGGAAGAAAGCGAATGCTAGGGCTTTGATGAAATCAATTTTTTTAATTTAGATTGAAAAAAAAGAAAAATAAAAAATAAAAAATAAAAAGAAGAAAAGGTCTCATAGGCTGACCCAGTTTTAACATTTAATGGATTAAAAATATCTGGTACATAAAATGGTCTTTAAGTAGGGTGAGATGTGATGGGCTGGTCCGTTCGGCCCATTTTACACCGCCTGCTTGTTTTTCCAATGTCACGAACAAAGTTAAAAAAGTTTTTCAACGTCGCATTTACCCTTTTGTCCCCAAGGCAGGCGAAACAGAGAACTAATTATTGATTTTTAATGTATTTGTGCAAAAATTAAGAAGAAATAATAATTTAGTTCCTACCTTCCTGGGTATTCTTGCTGCCTAAAACGATAGCGTTTCTTTTCGTTGGCTCAAATTTAGGTTCCGGCAATTTTAAGTTTCTAACAGAGAGAGAGAGAGTTGCAGAGAGCGATGGGGTCTTCGATCGGAGTGTACGTGGTAGTGATCTTATTGGGCATAATAGTACCTTTGGCATCATCGAAAGAAGAGTTAAGCCCAAGAGAGTGCGAGAATCTGGGTTTCACCGGCCTTGCTTTGTGCTCCGATTGTCACACCTTCGCTGAGTACGTCAAAGACCAAGGCAAGCTATTTGTTATGCTTCATCCTTTTTTCTTCTTCTTTTCTTTCTCATCATTTTAGTACAATTTTCTTTCCTTTTCAATTGTTTGCTTGGTTAGTCATTGGGTATTCATAAATTAGCATCCTTCTTGTTTTGTTGGTTTTTAGGGTTTTATTGGGTAAGTTTGTTTGTTTCTATTTCTTAGTTTAGAAATTTTATTTTAGAATATCGGGTTCCAAGTATTCATGGTCATTCATGACCGACTAGAACTTGATGTATTGCGAGCAATGGCGTAGCCAGACAATTATCTTAACCTAGACTAAAATTAAATTGTGAATTGCATGAATATAATTTTTTGAAAGGGTGCGATTTTGTATCATTGGTGTTTAGGGTTTTTTAAAACTTCTACAAAACTATCACCGATGTTACTTATTATATAATTACCATCATCGTTAAATTTATCAAAAAATTAACGGAATTTTTTTAGCAATGATGATACTTATCCGAAATTTTTCTTAATTTTTGACAAATTTAATGAACATAGTAAATAGTAGGGGTGGGCATTCCGATCGAATCTAATAATAAAATGAACCTGTATTTTTCTTATGAGTTGATTGATCTCTAGTGTAGGTTTTTATTTTATAAAATCGATAAAAAACAAACCATTCTATTTCTATTATGTATACATTTTAACTTTATTATATTTATACATATTAATTAATATATTTATCATTTTTCATAAATTCTAGTTTTTAAACCTAATCATGTGCATTGAAAATAAATATTCTTCTTTTTTCCTTTTTGAGAGAGATAGATAAATATATTTTAATAAATTTTTCATAACAGTTCTACATGAGGTTTATTTCTGTTTTGTTTTAAAATTCCAATCACTTTGACAATTTTTATTGTTGTGCTTCATTTCATATTGATTTGGAGTATGTTTCATATTTTAATTATTCTTGGATAACTTTAATTTTTAATAAAGTTAAATATTTTTAAATAACAACATACAAAGAAAATATAGCATATTAAGAATTCTTCTTAGTTCTAGGCTATACTTTTGTAAATAAATTTTTGATAAAAAATAATAGATTCAATACTGTCGAATCAACTGCCCTTAAACCAACTTTGTAGGTCTACTAAGGTTTTTATTTTTCTAAAACCGTCAAGGTAAAATCGACTTGAAAAATAAGTCAATAATCGACCAAACTGATTGCCCTCACCCCTAGTAAATAATACCTATGTAGCAAGCATTGAAGTTCAATGGTAATTTTGTAATAATTAAAGCTTAGTGGTATTTTTGTAGCAACTACTGATTGTGAAAGAAGAATTTATCATGTTAATTTATTACTTAATTTGAAAAAAATTATTTGATATAATTAATAGAGAAAAAAATTGTTTATGTTAGTTAAGATAAATAATATTGTTTAAAAAAGATAAATAACCGTAATATAGAAAATTGTCAATATTTTAACTACTAATAATTTATTACTTAAAAAATAAGATTTAATATAAATATTTGAAAAATAATAAATGTTTATGTTACTTAAGATAAGTAATTTTGTATAAAAACTAATTATAATTTAGATAATTTTCAATATTTTAGCTACTAATAATTTATTATCTAATCGATAAAATGTAAGAGCCTTAAATAAATTATACAACAATTAAAAGTAATAGTAATCATTATTTTAAAATATGTGGGCAATTATGTCGAAAAACTTATATTGCGTAATTTAGACTTTATATATAATATATATATAGATCGATAGATAGATATAGATTACTTAATTAATAAAAGAATAATATTTAAGATAATTAATCGGAAAAAATAATAATTGTTTATGTTATTTAAGATAAATAATCTTGTATAAAAAACTAACTGTAATATAGGTAATTATTAATATTTTAACTATTAATAATTTATTATCTAATTGATAAAAAAATATAAGAATCTTAAATAAATTATACAACAATTAAGGGCAATAATAGTCATTACTTTAAAATATGTGGGCATTATCTTTTAAAAATTTATAAGGTATGATTTAGACTTTTATATATAGTATAAATATAGATATTGCCATCTCAAACTTAAGAATTGCATCAGTGAACTAACATTCTATAAAGTTTGTAAAGCTAGTTAGAACTACATTATCTTTTTCGAAACTTATATGATTATTTTTCTAAAACACTAGAGAAAAGATATTGAAATAAGTATAAGAAAATATAATGGATTCTAGGGAAGGAGAGAAAAGAGAAAAATGTTTGTTGCATTTAAATGAGAAGAGAACAATTGAAGAAAATTATTTGTAAACATTTATTAGCAAGTCACTAGCTACATCTAGAATGATGTGAAAAATTATCTCTAATCATTCTAAAAATAACCTTCAAAATAGTTACCATTGATTATACCCACCAGATTAAGTGATTTAAAATTAAAGTCATAAACGGTGAAGAAATATAAATGTAGTTTATAAAGAAGTAGCTCAAAAACAATTTAGATAGGTCAAAATGGTGGAACAACATTGGTGGAAGTAGGAGGAAGAATAAATTTTCGATACTGTTTTAGTCCCCCTTCCCCCGAGTCCTTTGTTTATCAGCTTGAGAAGGCCAAATTTGATATGGGATTTATTTTAAAACTTATTGTGTTCCAATCCCATCAATTTAATTCAATTTCATCAAAGTTTAGAGGTGTAAGCCTTGCACACCATGGAACGTAAGCCTTGAGGCGTAAGCTTTAGTTGATTAAGGCATAAGGTCAAATGTATGCCTTAAAAAAATTGAAAATACTAGCCTTGATGCTTTTTTTTAAAATCAAGTTTAAGGCGTGCTTTAAGGCTAGCCTTAGATTTTTAAAAACCATGATTAAAGTATTATAAAATATATACTTAATAATTACATGTTTTTTGCAAAAAGTTTGGACTAGGCTTCACCTTAGTGCACCTCTCACCAATCACCACAATCTGCCACTAGTTGCAAGTAAAAGTATGTTTCTTTACTTTCAAGGCTTTGCATTGTGAATTTAATGTGAATTTTTATTGGATTTGTGGGATTCAAGTTGAACATAGGTTATGTCGTTGGAAACATATCCTTGGTGTAATGGTCCGCAAGTTTGCATAGCGTTCGATTGTTCGGTGCCAACCTATCACCTTTTCGAGTCTAAAGCATGATCCTTGTCTAAGTGCTTCAGTGCTCCTAGAGAAAATGCCAATAAGAACTACTCTTAACGAGTCTTGCCCGCATTTGACTTTATGATTGTTTCCTAACATTAGGGTTACTCAACCAAAACGCTTGCCCCATCATAAGGTTCCACATCATCTAAGTAGTTTTCCGCACAACTGTTGACCTAACTATGCAAGTGACACACGCTGATAGCAAGTAGTACAACAATGTAACATGACTTAATCGGCTTCTCATTCTCTTGTCGGGTCTCTTTATACACATTCTCAAATAGGCAACTTGACACTAAGAGTCAACTCCTAGTCCAAACGCCAAATTCTTCTTGTACCCTTTATGCATGTATGCTCATTTATCTTTAGTACACTTATACTTAAGCTAACACACATTCTAACTTATTCTTGAGTCAACCAAGCAAGTGTGTCTTACATGCAAGTAAGTCCATTCAACTAGACTCATATTTTGTATGAGGGAGCAACTCTTTTGATCCAAAGCCCACACACGATGTGTTCATCTTAGCATGTTGGTTCCATTTTCTTGCCATCAAGCCTACAGATCCTTAGTGCTTGGTCGAACCCTTGACCAATGCACATCCCCACTCGATATCACCGTTATGAGGTTCGTCGCATTCATAATGTGTCTTATTCAAAGCAATGCTATCAACTAGCATACCACTACTTATTGATGCACTATTACTTGTGCAACATTGCCCACATGGCGTGCTGCGTTCTGAGGAAGCTACTTTTACATGCCGCATCGAGTAAACTGTCGGCATAGATATTCCCTCTCGTGTAGCCTCCTATGTGGAAACCGTGCACAATATCAACCCTTTTGTCTCATTGATACATCGATACTATCCCCGAGACTTTGTTTTTGAGAGTCATTGGTGTGCCCTCATTATACACCATGTCTGCCTCATGAGCATTCTCTAGCTCATAGGTAGCTCATATAACACATCGTGCCCGTGGGTGCGGGAGTGATGAAGAGCTTGACACCATACCTACCCTCAAAGAGCTCTTAAAAGCATTTTTCCATCTTTCAGGAGAAAACATTACTTTAGCCCAAAATAATTCAATAGTAATTATTTTTGCTAAAAGCCCAAAATAATTCAATAATTATTATTTTGCCAATTACCATAGTCTCCCTCATGCGAACCATGATACTTAGGCTTTCCAAGGAATGGAATGTTGATTTTTTTTCTTTTCTTTTCTTTTTTTCTTTCCTTCAAACACTCATATAAGATATATTGCTAATTTTCTGCGACAATTCTGGCATGTTTTGTGAGTGCATTTTCATTTGATGAAACTGGCTTGTCATTGGTAATTGTTAACGTATAAAATGGAAAGAGAGATAACTCTCTCAGTTATGAACCCATGAACCCGTCTGAATCTCTCTAGTAGAGTTTTCTTTTTTTATTGTTTGAACTAACTAGAGCTAACAGTTTGGATTCAGAAGCATTCTATTGTGATACGTTCAAACACTAAGGGATTAAGGAGAATAAGATTTTAAGAAGACAATTCAGTTGAATGAGAAATTCATTGCCTCTGAGAAAGCTGCATTTGGTTTTTAGGTTATTATTATGTGTGTAGTAGTGTATGTAGAGGAGAAACATAGACCAAAATCAAGATTTGAAGTAGTTCAGTAGTTGACTGGGCTATTTCTTTAAAATGATGCTGACCGTCCAGTTCCTCGATATTTTTGAGATATTTGTTTTACTTGTCATATAAATAAATTCTATCAGATCTCTATGTAGAAATTCAATGTCAATTGTGGTCATAAAGCCGAATGCAATATTTTTTTGGTTGCAGAATTTGTATCAGACTGTTTGAAGTGCTGCACAGAAGATTCTGATGACTCTATGAGCAAGGTATGGTAATATTTTGATGATTCTGTGGATTTAGGGAGTTGAAAATATTATTTATATAAACTTACCCATTTGTTTTTGAGTATAGTTTGTACAGTTTAATTTCCGGTGGTACCATGACCCATCATATGAAGAAATGGCTAATAATGAAATATAAGTTAATTAGTACAGCAGTTGTTCCGGGATTGTATAAGTGAACATTTTAGTCATTTTGCTATCACAAGAGACATTTAGATTACTCTCTTTAAAAATATGACACTTTAGTCATTTTTTGAACATTAAAATATTATTTTATTAATAAAAAAATTATGACATAATAATAAAGTGAATTTAATGAGGCAAAATTATGATTTTATTTTAACAGTTTAAAACTAAATTTGAATACTGTAATATTTTTTTTCATGTTTTTGTAAATATATTATGAATTATTTTTGGACCTTTTTGTATAGGTAACATGTTTAGATAGATTGAAACTGTAGACTTTACAATATTAGAAATAGGGGTGACACAGGTTAGAAAATTACAAGATCTATGACGTTAGAGCTGTACAGATTAGCTCTCTTCTGTCCACTATTTAAAAAGTGACTAAAATGTTCCATTTTTATTGAGAGATTAAGTGTCCCTTTGGGTGACTAAAGTGTCCTAGTGATATAAACAAAGTGACTCCTAAAATACTTAATCTTTTATCATGAATAATATCTATTGTCAACAAAGTGACTCCTAAGATACTTAATCATTCACCGTGAATAATATCTATTGTCAACAAAGTGACTCCTAAGATACTTAATCATTCACCGTGAATAATATCTATTGTCAACAAAGTGACTCCTAAGATACTTAATCAAGGAACTTTTCCTTTTTCAAAGAAAAAAGGCCTAATGCAATAATATTGAACTACAGATTACCTATTCTGGTTCCATACTTGAGGTATGCATGAGGAAACTAGTTTTCTATCCTGAGGTTGTTGGCTTCATTGAGGATGAAAAGGATCAGTTTCCTTCAGTTAAAGTTCAATATGCTTTCAATTCACCACCAAAATTGATCATGCTGGATGATGATGGCAAACAAAAGGAAACTGTGAGGTGAGCAAATTTTTATGAACCACATGGCAATATTAGCCTTATTTTTCAAACAAGGTATAAGATTTCATGTTCCATTGGTCTAGTGTATACTTCTGATGTAATCATCACAATAGAAGTTAGTTTTTATCATACCCTCATCAATATAGAAGATTTTTTCCCCTCTCCCCCACCCCCACCCCCAAGCACCTATAATGCCAACTCAGAAGTATAATTGTTTGTGATGGTGCAGAATTGACAATTGGAAACGTGAACATATACTGCAGTTCTTGCGTGAAAAGGTTAAACCTAGTTCAGCATACTGAACTGTCACGTAGCTTTCTCAATGAGAAGATTAAGCTGATGGGAAGCACTTAACAAGTTGTAATCCGCTCATTGTTTTCTTTTTTCTCATTTTTTTTATATGTTTAGTGGTATATTTGATGTTGAAACAACAGTGGTATATGTCTAGTGTTATTTTATTTTGGTTCCCAAAATAAAGGCATGAAGACCATGTTTCAAAATATATTCTCGATACTATTTTTTTAAAGGGTACCAATATTGAAAATAGAAGCTCCTAAATATCAAAAATTTGTGATAAAATAGTAAAATACAAATTGTGTTAAATACCATATCATGTCAATTACATGGAAAATTAAGTAATCCAACTACCAGCATAAAACCAGTTCTCAATGACCCACGGTCATGGTTGATATGTTTTATTCTAAAATTGTAGCGTAGCTTGTATATAAATTGACATTATTATTAGCAAGTGAGATTTTGGCCAGGATCAACCCCAAATTGCGTACAATAATCGGTATAATACCGAACACGAGCCTGAACAGTGTTAGGATTACCACCATCACACTCAAGATCACCATTGATAGCTCGAATAGTGGCACCGAAGCCTTGGTTAATGACTGGTCGAACACTGCTCATCCAGTACCACAAAGCCGTCCTAAAGGAGACAACTGAGTCTGTGGCCACGGTCTCAGGTGAGTTTAAGCCATCAAATCCAATGCTTTCTCCAGCTGGTCCGTAATTGTAGTTCCAAGATAATTGGATTGGTCCACGCCCATAGTAACCTTTATTTGGGTTGCATGGATACT
The DNA here is from genome assembly GCA_037013495.1 of Hippophae tibetana. NCBI lineage: Eukaryota > Viridiplantae > Streptophyta > Magnoliopsida > Rosales > Elaeagnaceae > Hippophae > Hippophae tibetana. Next base: position 73,878 of record CM072810.1, read on the forward strand.
CTTTGTTGCTCTCATCACAATAGTCCTTTGATGGCCCCTCTATCTCTTCAATGTAGCACAAATCTGATGTGTATATATACATATATACACATTAATAATTAATATGTATGTAATATGTAATATATATATATAACTAAAATTAATTTAATTAATTAAAGATTTAAAACTACTTACGTCCAGTTTCGTGAGTGACATGACCAAAAAAAGCAGCAATTTCACGTTTGGAATCATCAAGAGAACCAATATTTCCAAATTGTGAATAAGAATTAAGAGCCTCAAGAAAAGTAGATCTTGAGTAAAACTTGTATCCGGCACAACCTGGATCAGCTTGATCAAGTATTCCACTGAAAAAATCATTTGTCACAATTTCAGCAACCGTAACATTATGGCTGCTGGGCTGAAGAGGAGCTGTGTCACAAGGACCTTCTTGGCAACCTGTGCCGCAATAGTCATTGCCCGTTCCACAGTACCCGTATTGGCTGCAACACAGGTCTTCTGCACAACCACAATTCTGTGCCATCACTACTATTCTTGGCAATATTACTCCTATTATTGTTATAAGGCTAACAAATACAATATTTCTCCTAGCGCTAGTTAGGGAAGCCATTTGTCAAAGAATATGGTTTGATCGATCCTTGCTAGTAAATATATATTGGTGTTTGGTGATGACGTCTACTATTTGGTCATGGGCAATTAAGATGAGACGTTCGATATTAATTTTGGATTTGATTTGAAAAATTCAAACTTCTGACTTTTCACATTTCTAGAAAGCGTGTAGTGGTCAATGCTCAACTTAATTTGTCAAGTTAAAACCATTAATTTTTGCAAGTTCAATGTGAGGTGGATGTGTTCAAAAGTCATAACTGACTGCTATTTATATATAAATGGGTTATTATTCATTATTTTTACAATATATTTTTTTATGAATAAGATTATTTTATCTTTACATTCTTATTAAACATTTATTTTTTAAAATAAAAAATTACACAATTTTATTAATTTATAGTATCATATTATCACATACTCTAAATAATACTCTAAATATAATGAATGTTTTCTTCTCTATAAAGTGCTTCTAATCAATCAGTGTCACATGATTCTTTTGTATAAATCGTTCATAAATTCATTTAATATTTTTATATTTCTTTTATGTAAATCATTCATCATTTCAATTCCTTGTCTATAATTCCGAACAAATTTTAAAACAAGAATATAGTTTTTTTTTGTAGTTACAAAATAGAAGGTTTAGTAATTAAAATATATAGTTTTTAAAAAATAAAAAGATATATATACATTAAAAAGATTAAAGTAACCCTACATTCAATATTCATTTATATCACCATTAAACCTCCAACAACTAGCATGGATGATATATATTTATTTTTTTTTGCATTTGTGAAAGTGAGCTTCCGAGAATACTTGAGGATAATAAATAAATAAAAAAAGACTATGCTAAAGAATGAAGAAGATATGTAGATTATGTCGACAAGAGTAGGGGCGAGTGGGTGGTATAGACGAAGCAGACGAACACAATCCAAGTGATAGTGACTAGTTTCGTGGTGGTAGTGTATTAGGATTATGATGATGGAAACTATGATTTGGTTGAGTCTAGATAAATACTTATTTGAATATTTGGCTTCTTAATATATATTGTTAGTTTATGTACACTGTACACAATTTTTTATGAATTATGTATTATTTATATTAGAAAAATATGTGAACTTTTTATACAATTTAAAAATCAAGATTTTATACATTTTACAAATTGAATTCAATATGGAGTTCTCAAATTAAAAATATTGTTTACTATGAATATTTAAATATTTTTGGTTATTTTGTATGATTTTTAAAAATTGTACATAAATCTATAAGTTTACAAAAATATTATTTTATAAGTTGTATATAAATTTTACATAATTTTATAAGATATATATTAAATTTATATTGATTTACATGAAAATTCTTTAAATTATTACATTAAACTAGAAATAAATTTTGGAGTAAATAGATTATAAATTATATATATTACTTAACATGGAAACTGTTTCGTACTATATAGTTGGCAAAGACATAACCCTAATGACCTGAAGTATCTCGTTTGTCTTGTGGTCGTGCAATGGTGTGATAACCCATAGCTTGAGAAGGGAAACCTGGAACAAGGGATGCCTTGAGGAATATTACTTGGTCCTTCATTATGCAAACTCATCTTTAGTGATATGGGTGGGATGGTTTGAATGGTCTATTCTAACATACCTTGAATAGAATGACCTCTATTATAATGATAAAACATGTCTCTTATGTACCTATATATACCTCACTTATAACATGAATAAAGGATTTAAATTTATATCTCTCTAACCTCTATAAAAATCCTAACACATTAATAATTCTCCAAACAATTGGTGCCCACGGTAGAACCTTAATTTTTTCTAGTCTTTAGTTAGAATTTGAGAGCTTTCATTTTACATTCAAGGAGAATCAGTCTGTGTCATGGGAAAATCTACTCCTATGTCATCACGCTCACCTCAAATTGAGAAGTAACCCAATTCATTCGACCCCAAAGTTTGATCTTAATGACCAAGTACCTCATATCTCACTTATAATCACCTCTCATCCTAGGTTGGGGTATGGCCCTGCGTGAACTTTAGCACGTGAAGATAGGCTCGAGGTCACTAGGATGATCCCTCATGCAGGTAGTTCAAATTAGTTTTAGCACAAAAAACACGTCTCTTAAAAGGGATGATAAAATGAAAAAAATTCAACAACAAGTAGTAGAACTACAACAAGAATTTATTATATCATAAAATGATAACAAAGAGCTCAGGTCACGTTTGGTACATAAAAGTTATTCAAGGGAGACAGAGTGTTCATTTCAGACGGTAACTCCTCATGTGATACCACACTAGCTAGGGAAATCAAAATAGATCTATCGTGTTCCTTGAAAATATTACAACCCGTATCAACCTAATTCTACCTATGAGAAACCCATACCTCTAACTCCAATTCAAGAACATGCGTACATGACATACCATCATCCCTATCACACCACATTCCAAAACTTGTTGAAACCACATGATTTGGATGCCATTACTCCAAAAGGACATCAAGTACAACTTGAACCTTTTAGTAGTGATTGGGATGAAAGGTTTACAAAGATGAGAGAAAACAATAGAGGAAAAAAATGAATAAACGACTAAAGAACTAAGGGAAATTACACCCCTTGAATGATATCGAGGTTGTTTGGGACCAATTATCGATATCCCCCTTCTCTAATAATATTGAGTTAATGATACCTTTTCCCAAATATTTTTCCTCTAAATGTTTTGCTTACAAAGGGAAAAAATATTTTGTGACACATGTTATACAATTAAAAATAACCATGGTAGTTGCATACATGTCGAAGGAAAAAAGAGGTGCCATGATCTACAACTTATTTACTACCACCTTCCAAGAAAAAGGCACAAAAATGGTTCATCACATTACTTTTAAAATGAATTAAAAATTTCAATGAGTTGGTTAAGATTTTCATCAATAACTATGTATGCAATAAGCCTATTAGGAAGAAGTAACATCAATTATTCTCTCTCATCTAAGAGAATGATGAGACGATAGAGACCTATATGAGAAGATTTAAGATAGAAAAAATGAAGATACCATAGTTTCACGACTCCATTACAACTGAAGTCTTTAGAAAGAGAATCGAAAGAGACACTAGTCTTTTCATAGAGCTGACTAAGACTTATATATACTCTTTGGATGTAGTTTATGAAGATGCCCAAATGCTCATCAATATGGAAAGAAAGATAAAGTCATCAAGAAACCCATTATCCAAACTTTCAAACAAGCCTACCACTAGCAAGAAAGATGAAGAAAGGAAATCTTTCATCTATAGACTTCTAAATGCACCTCATTTTAAGCCAATAGAAGCATCTAGGTGAAGGCTGAGGATGTGGGAGAGAGTTCTATCTTCTTTTAGAGGACCGACATTGTGTGTATAACTAGTTGATGTGGTACAATGAATGGAGAAGACGGATCAGGTGATATGGCCACAACCTATAAGAGCCTCTCAAAGAGACCCCAACAAGTATTGTGCCTTATATAAGGACATGGGTGATTGGACCAATGACTGTAGACATCTCAAATGAGAGATGTAGTAACTTTTTTTGGACAAACATTTGGGGGATTTGGTGGATGGACATAGAGGTCCAAGAGTAGAAAATAGAAAGGGGAATCCTTAAATGGAGCTTGTTCTACACAACCCTTATTGAAGGGAAGAAAATAGACTAGACCAGCCCCCTTACGGAGATATACGTGTAATCCATACCATTTATGGTGGTATGACCATGTTAGGCCATATTTATAACTCACAAAAAGGTATGATCAGAAAGCTAAAGATACACACAAACCTTTTTACATTATGAGACGTGAAAGATCATTGTTCCCCATTATTTTTTTCTTACCACATCATAATGATCCATTGTCATGTAAGTTTTATTGTACTATGTGTTTATATGTTGGCTTCCCATGTGCAAAACACGAAGTCTACTTATCTTACCCAGTTTTTCTATCTTTCTTTGAATAAGGTTGGTTACTATAGATCAATAATACACATACATACATAGTTAGATACACTGTGATTGAAAGCATGTTTTATACACACCCCACAAGGTTGGTTTCTTAGTATGCATGTTAGGTTTTGTGGGTTTTTATTTTGGTTCAAGTGTAGGTATTTATGGAAATTACTTGATTTTTGAATCAAAAATTTGGATTTTTTGGCACCTCAATGATGTCTTCACTTGATCCCTTACTACCCAAGAACCAAATATGAAATAAATTGATATCACCCCAAAAGGTAAGTTAATTGTTACATTCCATCGTATTTCCACTAGAAAGGTGAACACCTCACCTAAGGCTAGTTCTTTAAGATGATATAATAGTAGTCTATTTCCCTTACATACTATTTCTCCTATGTGTCACCACTATGGTCAATGCGGGTATTTGAAACCCCACCATGGGAAATTAGCTTATCATCTTCATATGAAAGTCAATATAAGCACTTCTTCTGCATGTACTACTTCTCAAAATTAGAGATCTAAATTCTCTAAGTCCTCTATTCATTTGTGATATCGTTATGGCATTGTTAGACTACGTCTCAAAGTTCTACACCTTGCTCACCCCATCTCTTATGTTAGGATGTAGTCATTGTAGATCATCAGATCATCTACAAGTTGGATGCATTATGTATATCTGGTACAGTACGGAAAGAAACAAATCTTCATAAAAAAGTCCACCTAGCTCGGCTCATAGATTAATAGTTGGCCAATTAATAGTATAAAAATTAGATTAAATAATATAATTAAATTAAAATAATAATTGAGATAAAATATTAAATAATCACATATTGAAAATTAGGTTCATATGACCCATAAATTAATAAACTAGTTAGACATAATTTTGTCCATAAAGTGCATGTTTTTCATAAAAAAAAACATAAAATTGATAAAGAAAGAAGAATAAGAAGAGATACAATCAATCTATTTAATTATAGCATCAATATCTTTTTGAATCTCCACTAACTTAGATGGAAAATAATTCACTTTAATTCTTATCAATTCTAAGTCATGATAATGTATTGTAGTTCCTTAATTTTTTAGAAAATATCTAATTTTATATATTATATTTTAAACTTTAATATGTTTATTTTATTTTTATTTTGAACATTATAATTAATTAGTTAATTTATTATGTTTATGTATGAACTTTACCTTTTATTTAATTTTGATAAAAGGTTGAAAGCTCTAAGTTTTGTATTACAATTTAACATAAAATAAAAAATTAATCTTAGCCCCCCTAATTTTTTCCCTAGCTCTGCCCCTGTCCTAGGTATTTTTCACTTTGGATAATTACTCACACATTGTTGTGCTGGCACACTTGAAAGTTTATTGCAATGCGTGGATGAAATATAAGAGGAACGCATTAGAAAGGTAATTCTTTGAATTGTAGTGAATATTTCACACTTGAGTAAAAACTGTGGCCTTTGCTTGTTTGCACGTCACAGTACTTGGTTACTTTGGCAATTACTATGATCTCATATGTGTCCGTAGTCCTTGTTAGCACTTTCAGCAAAAATAAGTCAAAATGGGATCATCAGATTCTTTGACGAACACTTTTTTTGTTACCTTGTTTAAAGTTTTTCTTGTATTGCTGTATATTTAGATTTACTTTCCCATTTATAAATATAATATTTGTTGTAGCTTGCTTTTTATGACGGTAATTCATATTATTAGGTCAGCAGACCATTCTTTTTCAACTGTAGATTAGTTTTTTGTCCAAAATATAGATTAGTTATGATTGTTTCAAACGTATACAGTATATCTGTGCTAAGGATCCCATATATGTGTGTTTTTGCAGACCTTGATTGCTAATGCTGATCATGCTGTTTTAAGCAAGAACTTGGTAATTTAATCTTATATTAGGATAGTTAACCTTTAATTTTCTTAATTTGTTTCCCTTTTTTGTGCATTTCTTTGGTCACAGTTGAGTGTCTAAAATGACCATTCAGCATAGTACTCAAGTTTTGACAAAAATAAGAGCTGTGATTAACTTTCCCTGATAAATCAAAAGAGATGATCAATGAAGTCGTTATTAGCTTAACCTTTGTTGTTGTATGAACGAAATAGAAAGCTCAAGCCCAAGTCCTTTAAGCTATGGGCATTATCGTTTAAATAAAATTTCCCCCCCTTCTCTATCCTTATGTAATGGCAGGTTCTTTTACGTTCTGATCTCCCATTCTACATGGTACCTTTTTCTGTGGAAGATCTTGTTTTCAAGGCACCAGGGGTGAGTTAACTTTATTGAAGCTATATATTTACGCAAATAATTGGTCAAAATGTTGGAAAGCATTAGCCATTGAATGGGCACCAAGTTGCTATGATGTTCGGCCAAAAAAGGCGAGACAATCCAACTTGGGAAAATCCCAACCCAAAAACTAAACTTATTTGTCCTTTGCATATGTCATATGATGGCCCAACTGAAAGCTAGCTGCTAACCCACAGTTGCAGATGAAAGTTTGCCACTAGTAGCATAGATTAGTTAGATTCGTAGAACAGTATAGCATTAGTCAACTTAGCTTCTTTTAATTTATATAATATATAGGTATTCGGTTGCTGCAATTGTGAAAAAAGTTAACATACGTAATGGGAGAATCTGAATTTCTGACAAATCATATCAACTATGTGGTGTCATATATAATACCATACAACAGAACAGATATCTCTTACGTAATAATGAATAGCACATGTATATAGCTTATCCTTTTGGGTATTGGATACAGGATAATGGGGAAAAATTACAAAGCCTCTTATATGCAATGGGTGCTTATGCAGAAGGATTTTCAGCTGATCCAGTCATTAGGAGAGCATTTTACTTGTGGAATAGGCTTGAAAGAAGGTGACAAAGTTTTCAATATTTGTAAAAAGGTTGCTCAGCGTAGCAGAATATATTTGGGTAATTACAATTAAACAGTTTCTGTTTCTCTACCATCCATGTAATGTAAGTAACAACTGTTTAGAAGTTTGCCTTAAGAAGCATAATTGTGCTTACATAAAGAATTCGCATGAAAAGTAAAACAAGACAAAAGGGTATTGTTGCTCATTGCTGAAGCATTGGCCTCTTACATTTCTACATGTTATTATATTATGTATGAAGGATGAATGTCCATCCATCTGCGGCTGCTCTTATGTAGGGTGCTCTTTATACGAGTAATGAGGAGGATGAGTGTGATTCATTCCTCTATAGTATTCGCAATTATTATAATTATAATTGGAATATTTTCATGGAACATAGGCATGCAATGTATAATTGAATTGATCATATCCAAAATAAACCCTAGCATGTTTCCCAGATTTGGCTAATTTATTTATAAGCTTGTTTGGGTTTATTTGGCCGGATCCGGATACTCACCCCCCCCCCCCCCCCCCCCCCCCCCCCCCCCCTCCCAAAAAAAAAACACACACACACACCACAATATATATATATATATATAGTTAAGCTTTTAATAATACTAGCTAGAAAAATATTTCTATAATTAAGCTTTTAAAAATATAAATTAAATTAAGAATGAAAAAAAAGTACCCTTGATGTTCTTTAGCACTTTATTAATGGTAATGTGTCATCCTGAGGATTGTGTATCTACTTTGAGTTCACACACGTCTGCCATGCAAGAGAAAAAGTTGAATACAACTACAGGATATAAAAAGGAAATGGAAGGGATTAAGAGAGAGAGGGGGAAAAAACAACAGCAACTACTACTACTACTATGGAGAAGAAGAAAATTAAGAGGAAAAGGTACTAGGAGCACGCTATAATTCTCAAAGAGAATCACAAAAGCCTAATATTATGTTGTGCATGGTGTGTTTTATTTTATGTATTGGTGGACACAACTCACAAGACTGAAGGAATGCGAGGGACACTGCAATTTTTTTATGAAATGGTGTCTACAGTTTTGGGTGGAAACGAGGATTGGAGAAAAACTAGTTTATATAGAACAATTCAAAAAAATTATCATTGTGATCTTTGAATTAAATAAATAAAATAAAACATAGACACTGACTAAATGTGACCAAAGAATATATAATCAAACAGATAAGGGCAAGTATATTTGAGTATAATATTTCTGACAAATAATTCAATTAAATTGGATGGTATTTACATAATATATTAAAAGAAGTATAGGTATAATATACTTTTTTTGTTATTTATCTTTTTATTTGTAAGATATAAGTGATTTTGTTTATCCTTTACTTTTTTGTGATAAATGCATAGTATATTAAAATATTTATTCAACTAGTGAAGATATCTATTAATATTTATAACGTTTTCATGGACATCTAGAAGGTCTAGATAGAGTTTTAATTACGAGTGTATGAATTGGTGTTGTAAAAAAAATACTTTTTGATTTAAAATTAATATTTATATAAAAAGTGGGATAATATTTATTGACTAAAGTTGAAAAAAATTTAACTTGATAATAAACAAATCAAATTCGTGATTGCTAAATTAGTGGCAAGCATAAAGAGGTATATTTTCACGAAGTATAACAATCAGATTGTGGAATATAAAGTTATAAACTATGAAATTCAAACTCTAGGTGGAAAATTATTTCATCGTAGCTAATAAAATTGAGAGAAAATAAGAGGCAAATTTTTCATCAAATAAAAAACAAAATATTACCTTTTTATTTCTATGGATCTTTACTACTTTTTTTTTGGACTACTGGAGATCTATCATATAATGGATATATAGGACCTTTTGGGTCTCTCACCCAACTTATATTTATTTTTTCATATTTGAGATTTTCTTTTCTTTTTTTGAGAAATTTCATATTTAAGATCAAATGTTGTTTGGTGTAATTCAAATATTTGACTTAAAAGAAGAGTGTGACCTCAAAAGTACATAATCATGTAACTTAAAGATCCCACCTAGAAAATCAACAAGAAAACGGAAGTACAGGGCAAGCAGGATAATACAACTAGATTTGAAGATTACCAATCTGGATCAGATGCCTCAACAGACCCAACCAAGCGGCGGTACTTTTCTGGGCTATCAAACCAAGTTGGGGTACTGATAATTGCTTTCTCCAACCAATATTTATCATGTACCTTCTTCTCAGTCAGCTTCTTGTAATACCTTCCCCATTGGTACATGGCCTTCTTTAAACGATTGCTAGGTGCTCCTCCAAATGTGTACTTGATATAATCCTTGGCTAGCCTAGTCAGCTCCTCTCCACTTAAGATATAAACATACTGCAAGAAAATTATAGCCAAATATGTTGGTAGGCACCTGATAGAGAGAGTAATAGATACCAATGCAGCAAAATTATAGGTTGATAAGTGGAACACTCTTGATCTCAAAAGCCAATCTTTTATGCAAACACATTTCACCACACTCTGCTCAACTGAGCAGAAGTCAGATGAATAAATTTTTAAAAGGTTGATCATAAAATCTCCATTCGAAATCAAAAGTGAACCATTTTCTGTAGTTTATGTCGCAGTTAGGCTTAAAACATTTTAAACTTCACAACATAGTTATGCACCCAGATTTGGTATTAAAAAATGGAACCAAGTTTAATAAAAACTTTGAGGAAAGTTTTAAATTACTCTGATACAAGCAGATGAAGAAGCATTCTTCTGTGTAAGTTAAGTGTTGTCTTGTAATTAGAGTGAATGATATTTTTACATCTATTTCAGGTTCATTAACGTTTGCCTCAAACTTCCAAGATGGAGACATATCTAACAAAGACTAAGAGCTGATAAGGTTTAGGCAAATGTTAGGGAAAATGCCAAACCAGAAAAAAAGAAGTAAGAAATGCTTATTACAAAGTATAGCACAACTAATGATTTTTCAAACTAAGTCACCAACAATTTCATGCAAGATGAGAGAATTTTAGTACCAGAAAAATAAATCCAAGTGTTGCTAGAATTACTTGCAGGGTCTCGTCCATGACTCCAGCAAGGCCTTCATCGTCTGATCCTCCAGAACCATCTGAACCACCTCCGCCTCGTTGTGGAGGCTCACTACCACCAGAGCCTTCATCTTCAAAGTAGTTGTTTTTTGCAATCTGTTCCCGTAATACATCCTCTATTGACTTTTTCTTTCCAATGTTACCCATTGCTTTCTCAAAAGCTTTCCAAGGTGAACCCTGATCACAAATAAGAAGTTTGGTGATTTTTGGTTTCTTATTTATTGGATCATAGGAAAAGTTCTGCACTATATAAACATAATTGCAGCCCCAAACACTTATCCTCCTTCGTCCTTCGTCAACTCATTAAATACAAAATCCATGACTTTCTAGCATTGCGTGATAAAGGAAAGCATTGCCCTTCACATGAATTGTAAACAATCAAAGCCTTCTCACACTCGATCAACAAACATTGTAGTCATTAAGATGAAAAGATGGAAACGAAATTTACTTGGAACATGAACTCTGAATTGAACCCTTGTTTGAATTGACTATTATACACTGAAGCAATTTTATTTATTTTTTAAATCTAAAAAAAAGGTTTCAGAATTAAACTCCTTATCTGGAATGTGCAAAGTGATACTACAAAAAGAAGGTGGATAAACCCATACAAAGAAATGCGACATCCCTCGTGCCTTGAATCAGGAAGGAGGTTGCTGATAAAAATACAACTACTGATTGATCCTTATCATTTTAGGTCCTAAAAATTATCGAATTATTTAGTCTCTCTTATCTAAGAGTCAAGGAAGACTTTTCATTGAGGACTAAACCATATATGGCAGCAAATTCTATAGTGGAAAAATTCCAACAGAATTGGTTCTCAAACAAATAATATTAAAATTAACTCGAGATCCTTTTCCATACATACAATCCCAAAACAACTTTCATACACAGAACAAGGAAACTTAATGAGTAGTTCAAAATCAATTTAATATATACATAACATCCAAATTTTAAGCAATGAAATAAAAAAGTACACTCCGTCATCAATGATAATAGAAAGAAAAAAAGAGTACCTCGTCATCATTCCCTGTCTTGCCTAAACAAACGGATCCAACCGGTCCAAGAGGCCTACAACACTTGGGCTTCAACGCGGGCATGAAATGTATAAGATGTTGTCTTCCACAGAAAGATTTAACGCCCAAGGAATTCCCAAAACTCAAATTAAGGGGCAGTTTCCCGTTAAACCCAAGACATGGATGGTGTCCAGATTGAGATCTATTTCTGACATATATGGTTTTAGGCCGGAAGTGCCACCCAGTAATATGGATATTGCTCATTCTCACCAAAATTCAACACCGCCACTACCCTAAGAGCTCTCTCTCTCTCTTTTGTTTCTTTTTTGTTTTTAGCTGAAGGGCTCTTAATAAATCACTATTTAGTTTCTATTTAGGAGAAAATCTTATATACTTATAATATATTATAGTTCATCTATTAATATTAATTATATAGTTATCATTTCTAAACATCTTTTTTTTATAAAAATTAAGAATTAAAATAATTATATTTTTAACAATGTATTTGTGCTGTTGTATATATTTTGTGCCTATATACTAATGGGAAAATAACTTTTAAGATTTTATTTTAAATGCATTACTCAATAACATTTAAATATCAAAATCTTATTAAAAAAAATTATTATATTAATATCATTCTAAGCCTTAACGAAAGCATTCAAATGATGAAATATAACACTACTCATACTAATGGGATTTACTTGGCCATGATTTAAAAATCCCAAAATAACTATTTTTATTAATAACAAGGTGATATGTTATTGAATTCACTTAAATTATATCAATTATATAATTTATTTTTATATCATTTAGTTTTTTAGTTTTAAACTAGAGAAAAGTATAAATTATATTATTTTAATATTTTTTATTTAAAATATTATCATTTATTGTCAAGTAATTAAAACGTAATTAAAATAATTTTAAAAAATAATAAAATAATAAAATTCAAATAAAAAATTATTTAAATCTATATTTTAATTTTTAATAAAAATTAATAATTAATAAAACATTAAAATAAAATAATGATAATTAATAAATATTAAAAAAGAATATTTTATGATTTTTTTCATATTAATTATGACTTTATTATTATTAAATACTCTTCTTTAATGTATTCCTTGAGAATGTTTCCTAGAATAGTATTGGTTATCATAATATCCTTACTACCTTAGAGGTATTTCTCTAAATAATATTGGTTGTCTTTTTATCTTTCCCTGTAACAATGGTGTAATAGTGTAGAGTAATTTTTAATTATATCATTTGGAGTTGTTAGTTTTTATATTCTATAGTTGGCATAACTAGCTTCAATTTTATTCTATTAGTGAAAAATCTTTATTTATTTTAGACCAATTATTATAAATTCTTGATTTTTGTCCATTATAGACTATAAAAGTCTTTTTCTGGTATTTTTTTTCTACTTCTTCAATTCAATTGTGCTTTTCTTTTTTCAAAAGTATTACTTTTTTTTGAACGGTTAGGTTTTTCCTTTTATTTTGGATTCATTCTTTAAAAGTTTTACTTTTCTTAGAATGAATCTCTAAGGTGGATTCCTCTTCAGAGTTTTTGGACTCTAATGTTGATTTTGAACTGTTAAGTTCTTTTTGTTTAATTCTTGTCTCTAAAAGAGACTTCTCTATGTATAAAACCTTGAGTTGTACGTGAAGGATTCTTATCTACTTTTCCTTTATCTTGGTCTTCATATCAAGATATTTCATTCTTACAAGAAAAAAAATTAAAGGTGTAATTCTTTTGTAAGAGCATCTGTTATTCTCTAAAACATGTTCGACATCAAAATAGTAGTAGTTGAATCATTGTTACAATTTGACTAATCTTTCATGTTTATAATTACCTATAATATTAGTTCTTAAAAAAATAACCAAAATTCTTTTTATCGATTTTGACAATCAATCTAGAACTTATTACATATATTGCAAAAAATTTAATAACTTTTTTGACAGCAAAGTATTCATTTTTATTACTATGATAATTTAATTCTAGACTATGAAAAGATCCTAATGTATACACAGATATTTATCTTTGTCATCTACTTTTGTTTTTAAAACTACTATCCAGTATTCATGTGAAGCAACTATTTCAATTATTATTTTGTTATCTGGACGATGATGTAAAATTGGTAATTTTTTTACCTATGCTTTTACTTTATTCATGTGTAAAGTATTTTGTTCTGTCCATTTCAAACATTATCTGTTTTCAATTTTGTTTGTAAAGGTTTTCACATTTCTGCAAGTTTCTTGATGTATGTTTTATCATATGTTAAATATCCTAGGAATTTTTATAATTAATTTTTGTCTTTTAATTCACTAAAAAATCTTTGAATTTTATTTTGTATATATGGTTGTAGATTATTTTTATCTTCAATTTCTAACCATAAATACTTAATTTTGTGCTAAGAAATTACTACTTTTTTCTACAATGCATTATTTCCTTCATTATTGTAGAATATTAATAATATCCAAATAATGTTCATTTAATTCATTACTGAAAACCAAAATATCACTACTACAAAAAGGAGCATTAAAGTCGGTTTTTAACCGACTTTAAATTAAATGACTTAAAGTGTAAAGTCGGTTCAAGGTGTGAACCGACTTTACGTTTAAAGTCAGTTCACGGAATGAACCGACTTTATGTTTAAAGTCGGTTCACGCGATGAACCGACTTTACGTTTAAAGTCGGTTCACGCGGTGAACCGACTTTAACTTCTTCTTTTTTAAATTTATTCATTTTCAATCTGTATTCGAGCAGAAAAAAAACCAATATCAGTTTAGCAAATAGTTCAAATAATACAAATATTTGAAAAATAAAATATTAATTAATAACAGAAAAATTATCATGGTTTTTTTCTATTTTATTCAAGATCGTCATATTCTTCTCCTTATGTTATAATAGAAACCTACATATATAATACAACAATCTATACACATAAATAATAACACATAATAACAGGAAAAAAATATGAATAATAGGGGATCTAAAAGATTAGTTAGAGAGGAAGAAAACTCACTAACCGATGTTGGAAATGGTAGTCGTAGGTGGCCGAAAAATGAGAAAGAGTGGAGGAGAAGTGGAGGAGGAGGTTTTCGATTTTTTAGAGTTCTGCAACGCTGAAAATAGTTTCTGTCTGGGAAGAAAGAAGAGAAAATATTTATCCACGTGTGTAGCGTCGCTACGTAGCGTCGGTTGACGTGGTGAACCGACGCTATCCACGTAGCGTAGCGTCGGTTAACACCTAGAACCGACGCTACCTCCACGCATAGCATCGGTTTGACTCATCAACTGACGCTACGTCCTACGTGGATAGCGTCGGTTCTATATCGAACCGACTTTACGTATCGACTTAAATACCCATTTTTGTAGTAGTGTATCATCTATGTAAACACAACAAATATTTTGAAATTTCTTAAAAATGTTGTCCATATACCTTTGAAAGATACCTAGAGCATGTTTTAATCTGAATGATACAACAATCCATTAGAATTGTCCTTGAGTGCAACTAAATACAGTTAGTTTTTAAAATTCTTCATCCAGTCATATTTGCCAAAATTCATTTTTGCAATCAAAACATGAGAATTTTTTTTTTCTTTTCATTAATGATAATAATTCCTCTTTCTTTAAAAGAAAGTATCCATCGTCACCGGTTTTTTTATTCAATTCTTTGAAGTTTATCACAATTCTCTTTTTTCAGCTTTTTTTAATACTAATAATGCTGGAATAGAGTGGTGAATTACTTGGTATTATTATTTTTAGTTTCAAAAGTTATTGATTTTTTTTTAAATTCTATCATATCTTATAAAGTATAAATTATAGGTTTTACTTTAATAAGTTTGTTAGGATCTCTTAATTTATGTTAACAATCATTTTAGATTTGTTTATTTTTGGATCTAAAAGATTTTCTAAGCTTACTATTTTTAATAATTTTCTGATACATGTTAAGGCTTTATCTTTCTGGATTTTATTAAGAAAAGAGTTTTGTTTCTCTTCTATATCAAATGAAATATTTTCAAAATTAGATTTTTGTTGTTGCTTTATGTTTACCTCATCATTTCTTTTTTGATGTTGTTCAATAAAAGTTAGGTTTGATACAGTTAAAGTTTTTATTATTTTTGACATATGAATTGTACGTTTCACCATCTAATATTGTTAGACTTATTTTGTCTAAAGATTGATATAAGTTTATAAAATTATTTTTTATTAATAAATCAACTCATATTTCTTGTTAATATATGGTATGAATATGAAATTTTTATTTCTCTTATCATTATATCTGTATATTTTAAGACTTTTAAGACTTAATATTGTTAGCAATTTTTATAACTAAATCTTTTGGTATTTGTTTCTAGAGTTCTTTTGAGAATACATATTTATTAGTTACACGCATGTTAGCTCATATATCTACATATGCATGTAAATGGTACTTTGTATAACATTTAAATTTGAATCCTACCTTAATATAAGTACTATTTAGATTTATAATATTAAACAAATCATTCATCTTTTGATGAAGAGTATCGAAGATTCTTATACGTAGAATAATTACACAAATGTTAATTGTTCTTCTGATTCAAATAGGTAATCGGGACCTAGATAATGAGTGGATATACCAACAAATAGAATCTTTTCGTGAGCTTTATATCAATTCGGCTAAGTCAGCCTCACAATAAAAATTATACAAGAAATTACAAAACAACATGCTTAATTTAAAATACAACTAAAACACTCAACACATACAAAACAATAATCTATAGTAAACACACTAGTGATGGTGTGCCTCACAAGCTACTATTTAGACTAGTAACATGCATACGTGACAATCAAAACACAACATATGATACATGCATATATATAAAAATAAATAAAAGGTTTTCAATTACTTCAATACCTCATATGTAAAAACATATTTGGTAAATGATGATTGTACTTTCACAGAATTCAAATAAAAATATATAGCAAACCATAATAAAGAGTCTGACACCTGGTACACTTTCAGGATAAGAAGATATAGACTTCTTAGAGACTAACATTAAACTTATATGTAGATAAAATATAGATTCTACTAACACATAATCTAATCATGCATGACAAAAAAGAAAGAGTCCAAAACCAGATACACAATCGGGTTAAGAAGATGTTAACTTCTTAAGGACTTAAGCCAAACTCCTAAACAATGAAGATATAAACACATGACAGATCATCACAATTGTAGTAAATATAAACATAGATAATAGTATAATAAAGCAGTAGATAAAGAATTCATTAAACATAAAACAAGTGATAAATATTAAAATCTTTTTAATCAGAGTTTCAACTTCAATATGTATAGACATACACCATTTAAACTACTAGCCACACATTTGAGGATACATAACATTGAATATAACGATATAAACCTATATAGAACCCTTGTCTATGTAGTAACATCTGCGGGTTGCTTATGGAAATCACTCAGTAGCAAACAAATCCATTATACAATAAAATAGTTACAACACTGCCAAAAATAAAACCACATTACCTCTATTAGTCGAGAGATCTATCTAAGCTACCTCTTGCTACTCTTACTTGTTGCCTCCATAATTACCTAGTTCGACACACAAACCTAGCTCTCCTTCAAAACTAGCACCACTCAAAATGGTGATTAGTAACTAAAGACTATTAATGTGTAAAGTGAATAAAACAATGTTGCACGAAGGTAACCACCAGTCGACACACAACCTAACACATAAAACCCACTCGCAAACATGACCTTGAATACTCACCACTCAGAAGCACAATTTTTCTCACATAGTCATGAATCACTAAAATCGAACAACACTCGAGATATTAATGATCCAAAAATAGAAAAAATAAGATGTCAATTTGATTGAGCTCTGTTGTATTTTTTTTTTTTTGAAGATAAAATAAGAAAATAGAGTATTTATAGAAATTGATTGGTCACCTCGCCAACATCTCATCATGGACCTCACCAACCACCTCGCCAAGAGTGGTGGCAAGGGGTGTAGCGAGGGGCCAAAAAATATCCTTTTTATTTCCAAAAATTATTGAGTAATTTTCATAAATACCCACACTCGAAATGAAATAAAAACATGAGCGATAATGTCGGCTCGCTTGTCGAAAATCACAACCCTCAACCTAGCATGCACATTACAAAAATCATATTTGTGGTATATGTAAACATGCTTACATATAAAATATACCTAACTATGTATGTGTACATAATTGACTCGTAGTAACCAACCTTACATAAAAAAAGGCAAAACATTGAGTAAAAATAAATAGACACCATGTTTCGTACACGAGAAGCTAACATACAAAATTGAGAACAATAGGACTTACATTCTCCTTCTTTGGTTTTCCGTGTCAAAACACTGCACAACTAAGTATATACTTACATATGTCATGAGATGATCATGAAGATGAACTAAAGATTTTTGTTCCCATGAAATAAACATTGACGCACACCCTAACTCGAAAAACACACATAAACCAAGTACATCCAACATGTGCGCTCCATCCATTTTCATGTAATAACTCATCCATACTATCAATCTTAAACATGAGGATTTCAAAACCACTACACACAGCACATATGAAGCTCAAAGACTCCAATCTACACTTGTAATCTACACAAACAAAATGATCACATAATCGATGAACATGTAGTTTATCAAAAACTATTGGGTTACCTCTACATAGGTACACACCGATAAGTTAAGCACAATCAACATGTAGTACAAATATACACAATCTACATGCAACAAATATGCAAACTCCCTTTGAACATATGCAACACTTTCCTAAGTGTATGTATATCAAATAACCATGATGTAGTGCAAACCTCACTTGCCATCCTATGCATCAACTAGCATGTTAATAAACAAATACAATGCACAAAAAAGCATAAGTTATGTACAAGTATTCCTATCATGAATCAATTATTTTGTCCTCAGTTTCTTCTAATAGATAAATATTGCAAATATCATCTATATACGATTCCTCTATTGTTCTAATTCCATTTTAAAAGATTCTTCTAAGATTTTTGCTTTCTCTGAAAATTATTTTTTTATTTTGAAGCATGTTAAGGTATTTGTTAGCATAATGTTCTTCCTTATTGCAAATCCAACATTTGTATTCTTTTTTTCCCTGATGGGTAATAATTTTTATTTTATGGTGGCTTATACCTTTTTCTCCTAAAATATCTTTTCCTATAAATTTCTTTGTTATACATTCTCTTATATTTTTAAAATCCCTATTTTCTAAATTTATATCTTTTGAATGTTTTTGTATTTTTTATATTTTTTATACTTTTTATTGTAATATTTTATGTTACATCCATATTTTTTTGGTATTCTAAAATCTCTTATATCACAATAGATTTTATAATTTCTTCTTATTTATTTATATTACTATTTTTCTTAGCATTTAATGATTATCTAATTTTTAAAACTTTTTATTATTCCTCTTAAAGTATCTGGTATAGTTTTCCTATTTTCTTATGTTATGGATTTATGTAATTTTTGAGATAATTTTTGGAAAAATATTTTCTTATAAGTTTCTTATATAGAAGTTGGTAACTTATGATAATACATTTCATATTCACAAATAAAGAAATATATATAACACATATAATATATTTTCATATTTGTTAAATGTCATTTGACTTCTTTAATTTCATTTTTTCTGGATTCAATGATATGTCTACGTTTGTCTTCTCTAATAAATTTCTTTTATATTTCATTTATTATAGTATCTAAGTATTTTGTACATGTGAGATCATTCTCATACATTTGTAAATATTATTGTTATGTTAAATTTGTAAACCAAATTTTAACATTTTCTGTCATTTTATGAGCTACTAAGGCTCTACACGTTGAAGGATTTGATTGTGTGATTGAAGAAGTTTGTATGATTACACTCATACTACTAGACCATTCATGAAAGGTTTTTTCTTATCTCTTATACAATCTAAATCTAAAAGATCATATTTATAATTTTTATGAAGTTTGAATTCTAATGGGATACTACCTCTAGTTTTTCAATGTAATCTTTATTTCATTTTGGGCTGCTGTTTTCTTTTATAAAGAATGTCATGTTCTTTGGCCTTTGCCTATTTAATTCTCTATATAGATCAAATGTTCCTTCTTGGTAAAGAACTGGAAAAGAAATTGATTTCATATGATTTTTTGGGATCATATTTTCTAATTCGTAATCAGTTTCATTTATTATTATCATATCATCTTTCTCTTTATTTGTACAAAGTTTTTCATCATAATATATTTCTAGTTCTTCATCTGTATAGGTTAAAAAACTAAATAATTTTTTTTATGATGAACTATTCTTCTAATTATTTTGTATGGTCCATTAAATTGGGATTATAACTTCTTCTTTATCTTTGGGGCTTTCTCATTTTTTTCTTTTCTCATTCATAGGTATCAATGCATATGATTTATTAGGTGGTTCTTCCTTAATTCTACTAATGGATCAAACTTATAACCTATAATTTTATTGTTTTTAAGTATGTTATTTACATTCATTCTTAATTATATAAATTCTTTATATATCTTATTGTAGTTTTTTTTTATTATAACTATATTCTCTTATTTCTTTTAAGAGTTATTTTATGTCTTATTTATATCTTATAAGGACTTAATATTTGATTCTTGTGCTATATTCATTTCTTTTGCTAAAAGAATTAAAGTTTTCTTATTATTATTTGGTCTTTTGATATACTTGCTTCCTTACATTAAGATCTAATTCTATATTATGTAGTTTTTTAACGTTATTAGAATAATAATAATATCATTTTCTTCCTAATATTGCATTATGGACTAATTCTTTCATTACTTCAATTTTTTATTTTAATCTATCATTTCTCTTTCTTTGTTAGAGGTTTTTTCATTCTTCTATTATTTCAAAGTTTGTTAATATTTTTGATTTTATTATTTGTCTAATTTCTTAGAAATTTTTATCTATTTCTATGAATTCATTTTGTCCTTACATTGAACTATTATGACTATTTGTCAATGAATATCCTAATATGTAGTGTACTAAAAAATGATGATTTCTTTTTTTCATTAAAATTTCTCTTTTAAATTCATAGATTAAATTTAATACTTAGTTTAAATTCTTATCATTAATATTAACGGCATACCCAAGGTATGCTATAAACTTTAATTTCTGATATGTTAGGTTTTCATAAATTAATCTTAATAAAACATATTTTCTATTTATTATTCTATTGTCTAACAGTGCTAATTTTACTCTAAAATATGTTTTTATTAATATTTGAATTCTTCTTAAATAGTGTATATAATTTTTCTTGTTATTTTGAGAGATTATTTATAGTTTATCTATAATGATTTTCTTGTTAATTAATGGTATGTTATACTTTTTTATATATTTGTAATATTAATATTTATTATTATTATTATTATTATTATTTATTCAATAATAAATTATAAAGTTTCTTGAATATTTTACTTATTCTTAAGAATGATGAATCTTTACATCCATCTCCTTCCTTAAGCTTTAATTTTTATTTTTATTTTGTATTTTTCAAATTTCTTTTTACTATTTACCATTTCTTGTGAGAAATATCCTAAGATGTCTTGTGCTTTTATTTTTATTATTTCTTGATTTTCTATTATTTTTGTCATTTTTATACATAAAAGGTTACTATTCAATTCTATTAATTTTAACTTTCGTTAGTATAGGAAATATTTATAATATTTTTTAAATCTTAAGAATATTTGTAATATTACTTCAAAGCTTGAGGTATTTTTTGATAAATATCTAGCTTTTACTCTTTTAGTAATTAGTAATAGATAATTTATGTAACGATTTATCATGATTTTTTTGTATTTAATGATTTCAATTTTATTCTTTGATATAAATGACATTATGACTCTATATTTATTATAAAAATAATACTTAAGTCTTATATTTATTTTTTGTAACAATTTAGTTCTATTGTTATTAAAAAGTGATAGTATATAGATAAAGTAATTTTTTTAATTTTATATTTTTATTTTTTCAACTGCATTAGATAAAAATTATTTAACTTAAATAAATTCTAACTGAAATAATCGAAGAAAAAATTAAATATAAATAAAAATGATCATTTATCTTTAGATCTATCATTTTTTCGTAACAATATAAGTAAATTGTAACAAAAAAATAAGTATAAAATCTAAATATTATTTTTAAAATAAATATAGGAACTATAGAATCACCCTCCCATTTTCTTTTTGCTTAGATTTGCTTCCTTGTATAATACTGTGATTTTTTTTAACACTTACTGGATTTGTTTTACTTGAAATAATACAAGTGAATTTTTTAAACCTTGAATCTTTCGACTTTGTGTGCTATTTGTATAATTACTAATGAATGCTTAGATTTGCCACCTTGTATAATACTGTGACTTTTTTATAACACTTGCTGGATTTGTTTTGCTTGAAATAATACTCGTGAATTTTTTAAACCTTGAATCTTCGACTTTATGTGCTCTTTGTATAATTAATTACTAATGAAACACACTTCTTTGTTGGATATGGAGTTTTATTTCATTAGCGTAAGCCATTTTTTGTTTCTTCAGTAATTATTTATTTTTATAATTTCCTTGAAATCATGACTTTGAGAGGTATGTGGAAACTTCAAAAACTCATAGTTAGCTACAGTGACTGGGGAGGACGTAGTAGATGTTGCAGGTATCTTCTCTACATCACCATTTTCTTGCCGTTGATAAAAAAAATCTAAAAAATGTTTATAATTTAATGTTTTACAAGAAGCCTAAAAAAGCTCAGTGGATGCTTTCCTCTTCCAAATGCACAGGGAATAAAAAATGAAAAGGTCGTGTGCAGTGTGCAGTGGGCGTGAAAAATATGGATACAGAAGAGGTATTTTAATGTGCAATCAAATTATTGAAATTGAAGAAGGATTACATAGATATAGCTTCATTCCTAATTATATTACATAGAGATAAAGTTGATTAAAATTAAAAGAACCCTCTATTAAGTAATTAATTGGGAAGAAAGGTGGTGAAACTGAAGACCTGCAAATAACCAAACACCCGTGTCCAAGTCCAAGGTACATGGAGGGCAAAGCACACAATTTGTTGGGGAAGAAACATTATGTGGCTTTCTCGCCATGTTCTTGTTTAGTTTTATTTTTGTCAGGACTAATGAGGACCCTCTAGGAACACACTGTTTGCATTATTGTCTTATTATTGAGTTTATAATATGAAGCCAGCTTTTGATTAGATCACTAAGATACTTCAGAAATGGCTTCCTTTACGATACCAAGGAGCATCTACCAACAAAGCATCCCCTCATCAGCTATCATTGGCCTCACCTTCCTTTTTCTCTTTTTGCTTCTCTCTTTTCTTCTTGTTTCGCAATGCATTCTTGCTCATTGTTCTAAATAAATTGCAATAATTGATAAGCACTTAAGACAAGATCCACCGAGCAAAAATCAAATTGAAAAGAGCAAATTTGAAGGTATACTTACCTTGAAGTGCTTTGACCCAATAGCTGAAAAAATAAAATATGAGATCATGTCATCAACTCACTCGATATGCAACTAAACTTATGACAGTTATAAACCATACATGGTGGCTCAAACATAACTTTAACCCTGACAAAACTATCTGGAAGGGAGGGGGAATTTAATCATTTGATGGTTATAAGTGCAATTTCTTGAGTTGCGCATCATTTGGAAATGGTGCTTAATAAACTTTTCAATAAACAGTCAATAGCCACCTGCAATCTAAGGATTTTACTTGCATACCTCTGCCTGAACAGCAGCTGCATTCTTAGCATGTGGAGGCCGGTAAGCAGCAGGCTTAGGTGCAGGCATGTTTGTAGAAGTGCTTTTTGCATATGTCTGAGAAGGCTTAGACTTCTCTCCTGACAATTGTGCAAAGTCTTGCATTAGTCAAAATTTTAAATCCTCAATCAGTGGTGTGTCAGAAAATATTAAGTGATAGCTGACCTTGTGCTTTGGTATCTTCTACCTTTAATGAATCAAGAGACTTAATAAGTTCATTGATGTCACCAAACCTATCTGGTGACTCTGGTTTCCAATCAGCCTGCACAAATAGTAAAGAGCTGAGGAATAAGGGTGAGAGAGAAAAAGGGAAAAGGAGGGGAAAGAATATCAAGTAGTGGTTCTAAACAATCCAGGACTGCTTCGAGAGTCGTAACAAGACTAACCTGGTACAACTTATCAAACATCTTCTTGAAGTACAATGAGCCATTGTAGTGAAAAACTTTCATCCTTCAATAGAAAAAATTAATTAAAAGACGATACACGAAGTGACTTCTTCGCAACTGGACCTGATCTGAAGCAGAATATTATCTACATATACCACAACCATTGAATTTTAATGCATGAGTACACACCGCAAAGTCAAAAACATACAAAAGATGAATAAGCTCACCCAATTTGGACACCATGCTTTCTAACATGCATAAGCTCAAGTTCCCAAAAACGAAAAAAAGAGCCTGAACTCAAGATCTAGGATCAACAGAACCATAAGGAAATGCAGCTTATAACCTTTCTAAACAACCTGAACAAAGCTGACAACAGAACCATAAGGAAAACGTACCCATTGTCAACTTGTAGTCTTGGTGCTGTTGTGGCTGTCATAAAATAACATCCATCTGGAGACCATTCACTAGTCACAGACCATTCAGCCTTTGTTGTTCCAAGCTGTTTTTTCTCCAAGTAATCCCAAAATGCCTGTAGAATTAAACAGTAACAACAGAATGCAAAAACTGAATACATAAACAGGATGAGCTCCTGCTTAACAATAAGTCATAAACAAGATGAACTCCTGCTTAACAATAAGTTTTTAGCAACAGAGCACCAAGGAACTAAATGAATGCATAACTATTCAAATTATTATACAGCTGAAGAAATTCAGAAAAGAAAGCATGAGAATCCAATTTCACATACCATATCACCTGGTAAGTTACCAAATCCTGCTAAACATAGAACTACCCACAGCAGAATTAAGGTCACAAATGCAAATTTTCATTTTATTTTGAGTACCTTCGTTTTTACTTCGAGACATATATACAAAAGGAAGACGATATGAAGAAAGTACGTAATTTTTTACTGAAGGATACATTTTCCTTTGGGGTTCCACCTTATGGTGTTGTATGGGCCTGTTCCAAGCTCAAGTAGAGGATTGCACTTCTTGTCAAATACAGTTGCTCTGGAAGGCATAACTAAGATGGTTCAAGGAACAGTACATAATCACAACAGATTTGTAGAAAAGACTACTGCACCAGCAAATTTGCAGAGACAAGTAGAAGCATCGAAAATTGAATAAATGAGAATCTTGTGTCAATTTGTAGTCCCACAATCACTACACGAGTTATTACAGATAGACATAATGATGAAAAGTACATTCAAAATCCATGCATGCATTAACCATTTTTTGTCCCATAACATGGAAGGGAAATTAAAACAATTTCCATATATTCAATTCTAATACATTAAATGTTGCTATACTAGATTTAATTTTATCAGCACAACACAAGCACATCAGAGATGGATCTGAAGTTCAGTTTTATCGGCATAACCAGAAACACAGAAGACATGACCATCAAAGTTCAGCTTGCAGAATCTTATGATTATGAGGGCACATGACATAATGCAAACAGATTATGTATATTTGCAGGTAGAAATGAGAAGATGACAGGATGAACTCAATATCATATATCCCAGTAAAGTCGTCCACCATGTCTTTTCTCTAAAACATGTAAAAAGAAAAGGATACAACCATAAACAACTGCAAACTCTGAACCAGAATATGACCATTGAACATCATGAACAGGTCCTTCTTTACCTGCCATATTATGAAGAATTAGTTAATAAAGAAGTTAGAAATAATTTATTCTTCAAAAAAAAGTTGGAACCTACGGAGAGGAACAAGTCCTTCATGGGTTCCATCAGTTGTCAAGTAGTTTAGCTTTGATTCTCCATAGTAGCTCTGATTGGTCTTATCAACATCTGATTGTACCACAACTAAAAGCCCAGTAGAGCAATAGTTCCAACTCATTTGCACTGTTGAGCATCGGAAAAAACTCCTTCGAGCAAGAGGTTGATTTGTCAATTCTTTTCCGCAAGCAAATAGCTGGACACTAGCAGGAACTCCCTGCGTAAAGTATTTAACTTATAAACAGAAGAAATGAAGGGAAAGCAAGTCCTTCAAATTCAATTCAAGGAGAGCAGAGGATTGAACTTTGGATTCTGGAATAAAAGCTGCAATGTGGGATCCAGGTGCCCTAGAAAGCTCAGCTGCAGCCACCCCAAGAACTCTTATTCGATAAACAACTCCTTTAGAGAAATCCAAAGCTTCAAAAAATTGAATCTCATTGGTTGCCAATCGACATGCAACAGCTTCGTCAGAACTGAACTTAATTGAGGGCCTATAACAATAAATTATATAGTATAAGAACTCTAGCAAATCACTAACATCAAATGGCATAATCCATTGCCACAACATGGAGTCCGTAAATTCTATCTAAAATCATATCCATGTTTACAAAATGGAAAATGTTTTTTTTTTTAAATGACACACTTCTCAACCCCATACCTTCTACATACTCAGATGAGCTTCATGCTGTTGAGCCATAGCTGGATAACCCCAATCCAGATGCTCAAATCTTATTGGCCCTTACATTGTCGGACTCACATTTCTAATAATGTACCCCACACTCATGTCAATTCGTCCAATTATATTTGTACACATAAGCTTGAAATTTGCTACATTAGCATTACTCTTACAAAATCGGGTATATTCTACAAGTATATGAAGAGAGAAAAAACTGTAATTAATTATTCTATAGTTATGCAATATCGAAGTTACCAAGTTGTTTTTGTCATATTCTTTTGGTATTGATGATAAACAGTTTCTCCACTCTCAACGTTCCATAAAACCACATTCTTTTCCTGTGGTGTTGATGATTTCTGGAAAGTTTGAAGATAAGTTCCACGAGGTGACAATGTGGCCGCAAGAAATTTGGGAACTTGAAAACAACCAATCTCTTTTAAGGTGTTGCTATCATATACACTGATCAGAGATTCAGATTTCAGCACCAAAAGCTTAGACCCATCATCACTGAACTTCGCGGTCGTGCAAGGAGTAGTTGCAAGCTTCACACTTGGTTGGCCATTTTCGAACGGTGGTCCATTCCAAATTGAGAAGCCCTCTGGTCCACGAACTGTATGGAAATGAAAGAGCGATAAGAGATATAAACTGAGAGCTAACCAAATTAGAGAAATATCTATTGTGATGGAGAAAAAAAGGGTACCTAAGATCTCAACAGCTGGTGAAGATACAGAAGCCGCCATTGAAGGCTGACTGGTTTGTTGGGAGTGTCAGGAGAAGACTACTTGAGATCTAAGATGAAGATTTGAACTATGGTTTTTCGATGATAAACGGCGCTAAACTAGGGCAAATAGTTTAACCTGAATATGCGTAGGGTTTACGTGGAGTAACGCACCGGCGATGAGGCATTTGCTGCAATTGGATGGAACTCGGAAACGACAAACTATGTCAATGAAAGGCTTTATGGGCCTTTATTACTGCTATTACCCGGTCCATATTATTTTGGGCCAATTTTCGAGCTAAGCCGTTCTTAAGCATTACTAAATCAAACCCACTGGTATTCTAAATCCACAATATTTTAATGGAAAACTCCCGAACTAATTTTTGGAAATTCACAGTATAGATTCAAATGGACATATTTCACGATAAAGATTTTTTAAATTATTCTTACATCCGTTTAAACATATTACATATATTCATAATATAATTATAATATTATGTAATCGATTTTGAAAATATTCACGGCAAAATAGTTATAATTTAAATTACCTTATAAATTTTTATAAAACTCAATATTATATTTCATAATTACCGTTATTTTAATAGTTTTAAAACAATAAATTTTATTAAAACATTACCTTTGAAAAATGAGTTTTTGACTTAAATAGTTTAGTTTTGATAAATTAATCATTTTTCTTTAATTATCAATAAGACATCTAAAAAACTCAATTTAATATTAAATTATTTAATAAAAAAA
The DNA here is from genome assembly GCA_037013495.1 of Hippophae tibetana. Lineage (NCBI taxonomy): Eukaryota > Viridiplantae > Streptophyta > Magnoliopsida > Rosales > Elaeagnaceae > Hippophae > Hippophae tibetana. The sequence continues at coordinate 101,519 of CM072810.1, forward strand.
TTAAAACATTCTAATTGTATAATTTTAATAAAATAAGACCACCATTAATGTAATATGACATAAGGTTTAACCTCTAATCTACAAAAATATATAAGATCTTACATGTAATAATAATCACCTCGTTAGGACTCAAATAGGATCGCTAGATATAATTACAGGTGTTAAACTAAGAGAGCTAGCTCAACTAAACATAACTCAATCTATTATATTGTATCTTTATTTTTGACTTGTAAGTTTTGACATGTTGTGTTTTGTTTAGCGAGTCAATGTAGTTGTCAAAGTTGCTTGATAATTATTTATTTTGTTTTTAATATATTTATTTAATTTAATTAAATATTAAAAAATTACTAGTAAAGGAAAAAGAAATAAACCTTTTGTGTATAACCGGACCTATTTATCACCTTTAAATATAAGGCCTTATATCTAGATTAAAAATATATAAAACATTACATGTATTAAGAATATATGAAATATGTTACATATATTCTTTAAATATATATAAGGTTTCATATTTAAAAATGATTAATATGCATATTAAGGAGAAATTAAAATATTAGAGTTTATAAATATAATAAAAATTTAAGCTTTGGACACCTCAAATATCAGATACCAAATTCATATTCATAGTATGAAAAATCTATATTATATTTTTAGTAATGTTATTAATTTATAATACTAAAAATGGCTAATATGTAATTTGTAAGTATAGAGCACTATTATGGTCATATGTTGTAAGAAGCATTCATAAAATTAAAGAGAAATAGAAAGAAATAAGAGGAAAGCTATCGACCTTTATTCATCACAATATGTGCTTGTGTATATACAATATTATATGTTAAGGGTAAAATAATTCATATCATGTAACATAAATGTTGAAAATAGTATGAATTTAAATAAAAACAATTGATGAGAAAAAAATGTTAAATTATATGACTCTTATACATCTTTTTTCAACTCAACAATTCAAAAACTACTCTTAGTAGCAAACCAAAGAAAAATATATAAAATTATTTTTTGAAATTTTCCAAGTAACATAAATATCTTAGAGATGTAGTATTTTGGACTTCATCAGTACAGTGAAACAACAAGACAGAAAAAAAGATTATGGGTTGTTTTATCTTGCGGATGACGATGTTGTGTTTACTTACACAAGTTTAGGTAGAGTCGCAAAACGTCTTAAAAAGAACGACCTAGTTCGCGAATCAATTCAAGCAGTATATAGGTAATATTGTTCTTACATAGTTTTTCACATATTTGTTCCAACAATTTTAAAAAAATTTCTATTTACCATGTCTACTGAAATGTTAACTGTTGATCTCAACAAATCGTTTTGTTTCGAGGGACTACACTTTAAAAGATGGAGATAAAAAATGTTATTTTTCTTAACCATGAAAAAGACCGCTTCTATTTTTATTATTGAAAACTCAACACTACCTAATCCTCGTATTGAAGCTACAACAAAGGATTTAAACACCTGGATATAAAATGATTTTCTACGCAAAACATTTATTCTTAATGGATTAGCTAATGACTTGTATGACTATTATAATTTTGATAAGGCTACTAAGAAAAGTTGGGATGCACTTCAAAAAAAGTACGATGCTAAGGAAGGTGGAACAGAAAAGTATGTTTTCAGTACATATATGAAGTACCAAATGATTGATGGCAAATCTATGAAAGTTAAATCACACGAACTACAGAAGATAGCACATGAAACAACTTCTGAAGGTATGACTTTAAATGAACAATTTCAAGTTACTGTTATTATAGATAAATTACCCCTATATGGAAAGATTTTAAGAATGCACATAGATATAAAACTAAGGAATTATCTTTAGAAAGTCTTATAACCTGTTTAAGAATAGAAGAAGAAGCCCAAAAACAAGATCAAAGAGATAAAGTACTCGTTATCTCAAACAATAGCACTAATAAGAAATCTTCATCTGCAATTCTGAAACTTGAAGGAAGAAACATGAAAACTTAGAATCACAATAATAATTAGAACCATAATAACTGAAATAGAAACAAAAATAATCCTCCATGAAATGGACCTCAACACCCCTCAAGAAATAACACATTCATGTGTTATAGTTGTAACAGGCCTGGTCATTTGGCCAAGAACTATCAGAACAGGAATCGTCTTGCCCTGCAGGCGAACCTTATTAAAGATCAACTTATTGCTATGATATTTGAAATCAATTTTGTTAGTGAATTTGAGAGGTGGTGGGTGGACATTGGTGTTTTCACCATGTTTGCTATGATTGAGACATGTTCAAGTCCTATTCTATGTGTGAGGATAAGAAATTGTTATTAGGCGACTCTCACTTCACTTAAGTTGCTGGTACTGGTAAGGTGGAATTGAAGTTTACCCCTATAAAGACTGTTATCTTTAAGGATGTCCTGCATACTCTAGATATGAGAAAAAACTTATTTCAGACTATCTTCTTAACAAAGTTAGGTTTACTCAAACTATAAGATTTGATTTATATGCAATAACTAAAAATAATATTTTTGTTGGGAAATGGTACGCCACTAATGACATGTTTAAATTGAATGTTGAGTTATTTTAATATTTGGCATGCTAGACTTTGTCATGTTAATAAATGAATAATCAAGAACATGAGTACCTTAGAACTAATTCCTTAACTATCTTTGAATGATTTTGAAAAATGTGACTTTTATAGTCAAGCTAAAATACCCAAAATTTCACATAAGTAAGTAGTTAGAGAATTTAAACCTTAATACTTAATACACTTTGACATATGCGAACTTGATGAAAATTTAACAAGAAATGGAAAACGCTATTTTATAATTTTTATTAATGATTGTTCATATTATACTTATATATATCTAATGAAAAATAAAAGTGAAACATTTGAAATGTTTAAAATATTTATGACTAAAATTGAAAATCAACTTAATAGGAAAATAAAAAGGTTTCAAAGTGATAGAGGCACTCGATATGATTCCAATATTTTCAATGATTTTTATAAAACTCATGGAATCATTCATGAAAACTACACCTTATTCTTCTTAAATGAATGATAAAGATGAAAGAAAAAAATAGAACTTTTACTGAATCATTTGTTGCAATTTTATTAAACTTTAGTGTTGCTTCCCATTGGTGGGGGAGAAATTTTATTAACTGTTTACTATGTGATAAATAGATAGCCTAAATCTACTAGTAAAATTTCATCATATGAAATTTTAAAAAATAAGAAATCTAACTTAACTTATTTTAAAACTTGGGGTTGTTTAGCCTATGATAGGATCCCTCGTCCTAAAATAAATAAACTTGCTAGTAGAGAATATGAATGTGTGTTCATAGGATATGTTGTAAATAGTAAAGCTTATAAATTATATGACTTAAATGATCATGTAGTTATAGAATCAAATGATGTTGACTTCTATGAACATAAGTTTCCCTTTAAATTGAAAAATAATTGGGGGGGTTCACTTGCTAGTAGTTTACCCATAACTAGAACTAATGAACAAAATGAGAAATTAAACACTAAAATTAGGAGATGTAAATGAGCTCGAACCCTAGATGATTTAAAGACGTTGTGGAATGATGGTGTAAATGTTTACGATGCACATAAAGAAGAACACTTTAACTTGAAGAGAGTCCTTTTATGGATAATTAATGATTTTCTGTCTATGGAAACTTATCAAGATATGTAACAAAAAGTTACAAGAGATGCCCTACATGCAGTGATAGAACTTCTACAACTTATCTTTTTCACGGACAAAAGATGTCTTATAGAAGACATAGAAGATTTTTTCCATCTGAACACAAGTTTAGATTCTAAAAGAAACCGTTTGATAAAAAAAGAAGATCATGATCATGCAACCCGACCTTTGCGATGTGTTGATATATTAAGGCAATTGAATGATATGACATTCAAACGATATGGAAAGATGAAAAAAACTCACTAAAGTAGGAAAACGAAAGAGGTCAACTAATGAAATGGGTGAAAATGAAAAATAGTTTGAACTGACTTACCATGGTTGTTGGAATTAAAAATCAATATTTTGGGAATTACCTTCTTGGAAAGACCTACACATTCGTCACATCTTAGATGTCATGCACATTGAGAAAAATGTATGTGAGAGCTTGATTGGTACTTTTCTTAATATACTTGGAAAAACAAAGGATGTAATTAAAGCAAGACTAGATTTAAAGAAATTAGGCATACAACCTGAATTGGAACCAAGGGTGGAAAATGATAAGAATCGAACATACTTACCACCAACATCATATACAATGTCAACAAAAGAGAATGATGTGTTTTGTAAATGTTTGGAGATGTGAAAGTTCTTGATGGTTACTCATCCAACTTAAGAAAATTTGTGTCTATCACCGATAAGAAACTTTATAGATTGATATCACATGAATGTCATATCTTAATGCAATAGTTATTACCAGTTTCTATTATATCAATTCTTCCAAAACATGTTCGATTATCAATAATTTGACTTTTTTCATTCTTCAATACAATGTGCAAGAAATCTATATCAATTGGCGAGTTAAATTCTTTACAGAAAGATGTTGTAGAGACTTTGTGTTTAATTGACAAATATTTTCCTCCTTCTTTCTTCGATATAATGATTCACTTGTGTGTTCCTTTAGTTCGAGAGATTCAATTATGTGGTCCTACTTACTTAAGGTGGATGTATCCTTTTGAGAGATATATGCAAGTCCTTAAAAGGATATGTAAATAATAGAAATCGACCTGATGGATGCATGGTGGAACGTTACATTGTTGAAGAGGTCATTGAGTTTTGTTCTGAATACTTTAGTGGTTGTACTAAAATTGGGAATCTTACACACAAGTTGTTCTTAGAACATCACATGATCCAAGTAGGTAACCCTATGCTAACCGTACATAGAGTAAGTGATGTTAAACCTTTCCATTTATGAAAAAATCATTTTTATTTAACTATTAATGATGATATATACTTCATATATATTTAATAACATTACATGATGCATTTAAACTTATTGAAAATCGATCCTCGTTATAAAAAAAAAGAGGAGAAAAATGGTTGTATGATGAACATAAGCGAGAGCTTATTAATTGGTTTCACAACCATGTAAGTGTCACAAACAAAAATTCATGCATGTATGTTCCTAGATCTATTCAATGTTTTAAAACTTTGCTCTAAACACATTTCATGTTTTTGTATACATAGATTCGAGATGAACTCAATCAACCAATCATAAAATACCAGAAAGTTTACAATGACTTGCACATGGGTCAAAATTCGATGTCAAATTATTTTATAGTTTTACAATAAATGGATCGAGGTTTACAACTCAAGCTAGTGACAAAGTCTGAGTAAATCAATAGATAAACAATTGGTATTCAAACTCTTAATTATTCGACAATGAGATAATTAAGCTAATAAAACTTCGATATTAAATGTAAGTCTATTATTATAGGTAAGAGTCGTATATTATATCCTATAAATATCCATCACTTTTCACCATTAAACACAATCAATTACAAATTTACATACATAACTTCTTCTCTCACTTAGACTTAGTACTAAATTCTCTCTTCCTATATATTTCTATGCATTTCTCTACATTACAAGGAGATACATTAATCTCCTTCTTTTTCCCATTATCATGACTTACTTAAGTATTGAAAGGTCAAAGGGCACCACATCTGATAGTGGTCAAAGATATTAATGATATGTTTTTTATTTTCAGGTACACAAAAAGTTAAAGTGCAACAATTATTAACCTTGACAAAAAAAGGCATATACAACTATGAATAAAGTGAACTTAGCCTTCACCAAAATAAAAATAAAAATACATTGCGAATGTTGCTATATCTTTATTATTTTTTTGTATTATAATGTAAAATGAAGTTATGGGTGTGGTTTTTTAGAAGACCTAAAACCATAATTGACTCATCTCTACGGTTTTGTGTTAATACCGTAGATGTCAATGCATGGGTATAGTATCGCTGTAGAAGAGGAAATGATGGGTCCTCAGTGACCCTTACCGCCGGGGCTTGGTCCTGATGGTAGGCGCTCGAACCAAAGCGACAGGGCATGTTTGGCCGACGAATATGAGGCTGTGTAGTCTTCTGGCAGCACTCTGCCAGCTTCCACACTAGCATGGTTCAGGATAGCCATAATTATGACCAATATTATGATAGCACCACTTACTTTTCTGAAACCCATTTGATATAAACAAAAAAAGAAAATAAATAACTAATTTAATAATTAATGTTTATTTTTCTGGGTATATATTGAAGGAATAAATATGAGAATCAGGCTAGCTAGCTGGTTTCTGGTATACTTGTGTTATGTGTTTGATTGGAATGAAAGAGTATTTATAAGAGGTAGAGGTATTTCTTTTCTGCATATTGTATCAATCTTAATTGGACTTTTGGTGGCTGGTTAGTTACGTATTGACCAAGGAGTAATATATAGAGAGAATGAGATCAGTTCTCACAGTTTGAATGGGCGTAGTCTACTTTTTTTCTGGGTTAGGACTTTGAAGCAGGAAGCATAGAAATTCCCAAATTTTGAATGTGTCAAAACCTTTATCAAACAATAATTTCTTTTGACAAAGGTAAACTACCCTTTATTTATTTAATTATTTTTCGTAAAAACAATAAAAAATTTATTTGAAGAAATATACCCATTATTTTATTTTTGAACATTAGGATTCTGCTCCATATATCAATTAATATTGCTTAATTGGGAGTAGAGCATAATTGTTTTCAAAACTTGGTCCTCAAGGCGAGATATAGTAAAGCATAGAATTCATGACTATGGATTTTAATGCAGAATAGAGTTCAATATCTACCATATTATAAAATTCAAAGTTTTGCTTCGTACATTGGCACTCATATGCCTCAATTTATGGGAATATGGTTTAATTTAAATCAGATATTTTTATAAGGCCTTTTGACCTATTCCAGTGGCTCATGAAAATTAATATAGCAACATTGATCGTTGAAGTTGTTAAAAAAAAAATTAAAGGTAACGAACTTTTGGAAATACATTTTGAATGATATGATTTTGGGTTTTTTTTTTAAACCTAAATAAAATTTTAAAAAATTATTTATTATTTTAAAAATATAATTCGATCAATCATAATAAATTTTCTCTTTATCAAATTTTAAGTATTTTTTTAAATAATTATATTACTTTATATTTTATTAATTTAGAATATCAAATCATAATTTATTTATTCTAAAAACACCTGTTGAACAACACAAACGGGATGGATAAAAATAAATAAGATACTGTTTGTTTTAATTGCTGACTGTAGGGAAGGGAATGCATAGGTTTCTAGGTTTGACTTTGTCAACGTCGTGCTTAACAATAACATTCGCATTCACAACTCTTTACTTGTGCCCATACAGTATATTAACTCGGCATAAAGCAAGAAAACTATTAGCGTGGGTATTGCCGCAACTCATTTGTTTATTTTCATATATTAAAAATATCATTTGTAACGTATTTATTTTATGTTAATTAAAATTTATTAGGAGTATTTTTTAATAATTTTTAAAATTTTGTAATAAATATATTATAAAAATAATAAAATAAAATATAATAATAACTCCACCCATACTATTAATGTAAAAAATTATTTTTTAAAAATATCGAACTAGAGTTGGTGTTGAGGATCAAATCTCGTTGATTGACCAATGTTTAATGGCATATTGAGTAAAAGTTTTGCTCTTTAATTTCTATTCTCTTATTTATTGATTTTTTTCTTCGTTAAGAATTAAAGTCTTAAGTTTGAAATTTTGAATTGACGGACTGGTTTTATATTTTGATATTTGAATGGACCGATAGCAAGTGAAGTTTAAAATTTGTTTTGGAAAATACCAAAGTTGGTCATCCTAATACCCTTTGATTCTTGGCTTCTAAGACTGATCATGATAAGTCCATATATTAATTTTTTTTTGGGAGAAGTGATCCCTTAGATTTGTTCAAAAGATACTTTTACTTTCCTAGCTTTTAATTAAAATTGTTTAGTATCTTAACTTTAAAAGAAAATGAATTTTAATCTTAATTAATTCACATAATTTAGTATCAAAAATGATACATTATTTTTTGACTTTTAAAATTAATGTATATTATTATTATAAAAAAATCATAAACTAGTTTTAGCCCATTCAAACTTACTAAATAATCAATAGGGTTCAAGGTAGGATTGTTGGAACCGTATTCTCTTATGTCGTCAGACTTTGGACCTATTTCCAGTTTTCACGCGCAAAGCATGAAGGCATTTGAAGAACTAATTAATTAAGAAGCCGTGTACATGTAAAAATTTATGTTTTTGGGACCTAGATCCTACCCATGTGCTCGGGGTATCCTCACATTATATATGACATGCATATGTAAGAGAACGATTAAGATCACATAGTGTTTTAGGTACACGAGGTATACGATGCATGCGAGGTACATCTAACACATGATGAACGTATCACATAAAGTGTCTTAGATGTATGGCTTCAACGGGATACCTAAGGTATAAAATCCGATAAAGGTACATGAAAACATGAATCGCAGAAGATACAAACATGACTTCATCGTATGACAGATGATTTGATTGTGAGTCAGATTTGGTTGTTCTATTGGGGTGTCGATACCTTGTGGTAATAGTGTGTGCATATATATAACCAATTAAGGGATTTGACTCTCTCTAATCTCTCTCTAATCTCTATTGTATTTTGTAATTCTCTCCAAAAAATTGGCATCGACGTAGCACTTAAAGGATTAAGTAATAAATTGATTTTCTCACTTATCCTCATCACCTTCTTCACAAATAAAATATCACCATTACTTGATGAAGTTGGTGGCCTTGGTGCATAACTTCCAATTTGTTGCCTTTTTCCTCCGTTATTACTTCCTATGAGGTCTTTTAAATATCTAATGAGCCCAACATCAGGACTATCCATACCATACACAGAAGGCGCGGGATCAATGGGACCTCTAGTAATTCGCACAAGAGGTATGCTTGAGACTTGTGCAGTGTCCCACGCATATACACCCTAGAAAAGGCAAGGTCCATTGTGGATATCATCTTCATTAAGAAAGATAAGACCTCATCTCATCACAAAGACCCTTTAGTGATCACTCTCAGAATAGGATCTTGCGATGTTTGTCAGATCATGGTTGCACTTGAAGCTCTGTAGATCTTCTTTTTCTATCTACAATAAGAGCCTTAGGCGTAAAAAAGATTGATATTGTAAGGAGAGAGATACCTCTGATGAGATTTAACATTAGCACCACTTACATAGTCGGGACTGTGGTGCTACATGTTATGGACAAAGGGTCAATAATGATGACTAACTTCATGGTAATTGATGTCCTAGCTCATTGCAATGCCATTTTGGATAGGCCATTGATACACCAAATGAAGGCGATCCCATCCACCTTCCACTAGGTGATCAAATTCCCAACTGAGGGGGGTATAAAGGAGCTAAAGAAAGACTAGGAAAATGCCAAAAGCTATTATAATGCCACCATGAAAGGGGTCATCCCCAAGTAGTAACCACAATAGGGCCTCTCTCGAAGAAGGCCAGAGGGTAAAAGTGTGGCACAATCTATCAACACAAATGAAGTACAATGCTTACCAATAGGAGATCAGGAGAAGAATTAGCCTTTAAAGCTAAGTGCGGATTTGACAATAGAGATGAAGAAGCAACTAGCCCAATTCCTAAAAGTGAACTATGATGTTTTTGCGTGGACTCCTGCAGACATGTGTGGGATTGATTGGAAGGTTATAACCCATAGATTAAATGTTGATCCGAAGGTTATTCCTATCCAACAAAGAAAAATAAAGTTCCCTAGGGATAAGAATGAGGTGATTAAAAGTCATATCACTACCCTTAGAGAGACAAAGATTATAAGGGAGGTCAACTACCCTACTTGGTTGTCAAATGTAGTGTTGATGAAGAAGACATGCAAATCACCCTGTATATGTGTGACCTTTACAAATTTAAATGAGGCATGCTCTAAAGATTGTTCTTCATTCTCAATATTGATCAACTAGTTGAAGCTGCTATCAGTTTTGGATTGATGAGTTTTTTGGATGCCAACTCTGGTTACTATTAGATCAAGATGCACCTGAAAGACAAGGAGAGCACATCTTTCATCACCAAAGAAGAGACTTTCAACTATACCAAAATGTCATTTGGATTGAAGAATGCTAGTGCCATAGATCAACACCTAGGCAAAAAAATGTTTGTACATTAGTTGGAAAAAACTTGGAGGCATAAGTGAATGATATGCTGGTAAAGTCAACACAGCTACTAAACCATGTTAAAGACTTAGATGAGATATTTTTCGTAATTCAACGGCATGGTATGAGGTTCAATCTTAAGAAATGGGTCTTTGGGGTTGCCTCTGGAAAATTCTTAAGTTACCTCATATCTTCCTGAGGGATTGAGGCCAACCCAAACAAGATGTATGCCCTAGTGAGTATGAGGTCTCCTACCAATCCAAAAGGGATCCAATAATTGAACGAAAGTGCTTGCTATTCTTCAAAATACTAAGGAAGAACACGTAAGTTTTTTGGGATGAGGATTGTGATAAAGCCTTCGAAGGAATCAAACAATATCTTAGCAAACCTCCTATCTTAGTCAACCCTCTCCTAGGAGAGACTTTTTAATACTTGGTTGTGGCCCCCAAACTTGCAATGTCGTACTTCTAGTCGAAAGAAATAAGGTATAACATCTCATTTATTACATCAACCAAATCCTGACGGATGCTCAAAAAAGGCACCTAATGATTGACAAGTTGGCCTTCGCCCTAAAAATCAGTGCACAGAAGCTCAAGCATTAGTTTGACTCATACAAATTGGTTGTACTTACCTCTCAACCACTTAAAAGTGTTTTGATAAGGCCATAAGTTATAGGGAGAGAAATGCAATTCACCATAGAGTTGGGAAAGTATGACATTAAATACATAACTAGAAAACCCATTAAGGGGAAAGTAGCGGCATAGTGTGTGGCTAAATTCAATGAGATACTGAAAGTCGTTAGTGATGGAGCACAAGAGCAGATGTGTGGCGTGGATCAAAAAGAGAGGTCGACCTAGCAAGTTTTCATTAATGGAATGCATAACTTCAATGGCACTGGGATCTGAGTGGTTATAGTTAATCATGATAAAAATTATTTTGAGTATACTGTTAGGTTGGATTTCCATGAAACTAATAATGTTGTAGAGTATAGCAATTATATTTGGGGTCATGACATCAAAGAAACTCAAGGCAGATAAGATCACTTTTCCTATTGACTCTCAGCTAGTGGTCAACCAATAATTAAGGATGTTGGAAGCCAAGGATGACAAGATGAGGAAATATTTGGAGAGGTTAAAACAAGAGTACTTAAAATTTTCTAACTTTGAGATCAAGTAAATAGCCAAAAATGAAAATGGTCATGTTAACACTTTAGCCATACTAGGGTTCGTGTGAGAGGCCAACACCACTCGGGTGGTGTCGATAACAATCCTGGTATAATCAAGTTTGGAATAGGCCAAAAGAATAGTCGAGTGTGTGGATGCTCCTACTAACCCATGACTCACCTCAATCTTTAACTTCCTAGAAAGGGGAGACCTACCCGAGGATCGCAAACTTGCAAATGAAATGAAGGCCAAGACACAACGATGCTTGATTGAAGCCAATAAACTATACAAAAGGAACGCACTCGGACCCGGGCTCTTATGCATAGCCAAAAAGATATCTAAAAGACTAATGTTTGAAACATTTGAAGGGGAGTATGGTTTTCATTCAGGTGGAAAGAGGCTATCCTAATGGATTATGAGGTAAGGCTACTGTAGACCCACTAACACTGAGGATTACAATAAGTGCCAAAGATTTACCCCATTATCACACACACCTCCAAACACTATGACAAGGGTGGTAAGCCCTTGGCCCTTCTACAAGTGGGGACTCTATATAGTAGGACCTCTACCTCAAGCAAAGGGTCAAAATATTCTTTTACTAGTGGCCACTAATTATTTTTCCAAATGGATTGAGACAGAGCCTCTAGGAAGAATAAGTGAGTACAAGGTGATTCAATTTATTTAGAAATCTATAATTTGTCGATTCTGCATGCCCAAGGAGCTTGTTATCGATAACTAGTGATAGTTTATACGTTATAACATCAGGGAGTTTACCATCAAATACAACACCAAGATGTGTCATTCAATGCCATATTATTAGGAGTGGGCACGGGGACGGGCTGGGACGATTTTTGATATAATCGTCCCTGAACTGAATTATAAAATATATACCCAAAAACTGTTACGGTTCGGGGACAGTTTTTTACCCGTGGGTAACGGTTCAGGGCGATTATGAAAAAAAAACCTAAAAAAAATATAATTAATTTTTGATATATAAATTAATTTATTAAATATATAAATTAGTTAATTAAATATAATTTATTTTGGATACGAACGAATACAGTTTTTAGTATAACCGTAACCAAACCATACCCGTTGTTTCATGTTCGATTTTTACCCGAAACTGTCCTCGTCCATGTCCTTGAAATTTACTGGTTAAAAACCGAACCGCTGGTTCGGATAACCAAACCCTCGGTTTTTTGCCTATCCCTACATATTATCCCCAAGCCAATGGTTAGGCAAAATCTTCTATCAACTTAATAATCAATCTACTAAAAAAAGGCTGGAGGGTGCAAAATGAGGATGGGTTGAGGAGCTTCCTAGGGAATTATGGGTTGTTAGGACTAGTCCCCGAGGGAATACTAATGAGACACTTTTCTCCCTAGTATATGGGACTAAAGCCATGATACCAATTAAGGTTATAGTACCTACTGTGAGGTTGGCCCTATTAGAATAGTAGAATGCTACAAGTAAAGCAATCAAATTGACCCTCATTATGGAGAAAAGGGGCAAAGCCAAATGGAAAGTATCAGATTATTACAACAATGATGTCTATTTCAAAGCTTTCACCATGAGCGATTGGGTTCTCATAAGGGTCTTCCCTAGCAAGAAGGAATTGATGACTGACAAAATGAGTGCAAATTGGGAAGGGTTGTATCAAATAGTTGAGACAATGCTAGAGAGCAACTTATTGAAAAGAATTAAGAAAGAATGGGACAAGTTGGAATGGACGACATTTAAAAAAAATACCACTTCCGATGTATCTTAATTTACTACTTTCACGTACCATTCTTGTATGTATACATATAAAGTAAATTCTTTCAAGAAATGGTCTTCTTTTGATATATGTCAGGAGTTGATCACCTTGGTCAAGAACCAGGTAGAGCACCCTAACACTTGTAAAAGTCATGAGTTGATCACCTCGGTCAGAAACTAGGTAGAACACTCTGACACTGAAGGAAGATTTGAGCACCTCGATCAAGAACCAAGTAGAACGTTATCTCCCATTGTTATATGTCACAAGTTGATCACCTTGATCAAGAACTAAGTAGAGCACCCTGACACTTGTAAAATTCATGAGTTGATCACTCAATCAAGAACTAGGCACAATGTTATGACATTGAAGGGAGAGTTGAGCACCTAGGTCAGAAACTAGGTAGAACGCTCTCTTCTACTACTATACGTCGTGTGCTGATCCCATCAGTCAAGAACCAATAGAGCACATTGGAACTTAAAAATCATGAGCTGATAATCTCAATTAAGAACTAATAGAGTGCCCTAACACTTACAAGAGTCACGAGCTAATCACCTCGATAACAAACCAGGTAGAGCCATCTAGTTTATTGCATCGACCAAACCATACAAGCTCATTCTTTCAAAGAAAATATATCTAGAAAAATACATTGGTCTAACATCACAAGTGCATTCTATTAAAAATATTTTTATTATTCGAGCTTACAATGCTTTTAGAGTTTACTAATATATAACCCAACCTCACAAAGTTAAAAATCCCTTAGAGACTTAGACACATTACCGGTGTCTAGGTCATCTGTCTCTTTTACCAAGGGTAACAGCTCGGCCTGAATCTTGGTGATTTTCTATGTACATTGGCCATTGTTTTAGTAGGAGTCTAACTCAAGGTGAGCACAGAATGTTCCAATTTCTCAACAATGCTTACCACCTTAAGGAAGATTCCATCACATCGTTTCATGTAGAACTTTGCCCAATGAAGCTCCCTGTCCACAAGGGTGACCATTTTAGTCATAGTTATTCTCTCTCGAGCTTGAGTTTGGGATAGATTCTCCTTATAAGAGGAAAACTCACACTTGGTCTCTTTATAAAATTTTAGCTTATCTTCGAGCCTAGACAACTCAATCTTTAATTCCCCCACCTCGGTCATAAGTTTACTGTTTTCTAATTTTAAAGCTCGAGCTGAATGTCTGTTAACTAGGTCAAAATTCATAAGGTTTGAACAAGAAAGATGGAGAATGAGGTGGTAACTATTTCAAACAAAAAAAGATGCTTGAATTTAATAAGTGTCTCTAACCCCTTTTTACAAAGGATGATGGTAAGGAAAAGTTTGATGACATATGTCTCAAAAACAAGGAGGTAGGTCAACATCACAAATAAACATTATAAATTATATAAATACATAATTATACAAGCAACACAATTGGTTCTCAAAATCAAATTGATTTTCATTAATAAGTATGAGGTTACAAAGGTTGAGCCTGTGACCACACAAGTAGGAGTGGCATCGAGCTCAAAAGGAAGTGAAAAACATATGGGGCTTAAGATTTACTTCATCGAAAGGCTCGAATCATTCCTAATATCAATGGTCCCTAGTCCCACCTTCTACACCTCCCACCTCGAGCTCGTCACCACTCTTACCAAAGTCCGAGTCCTTTTTCTCACCCTATCTTAGGATTAAGTAGGCATGTATTGGGGAGTTATCGGGATATCCATAATTTGGTAGTAATACTTCCTTAGATCCCCCTTCTTGGCCTCCTTTTTGAAGGATTCCATGCTACCTCATACCCCATTTCAACGCTCGAAGAGAGTTATTTGACCACCATATCAAGCTCGCACTTCACCTTTTCTTCTATTTTAGCTAGTCTACGATTACATGCCTCCATCTGGGCCTTCTTGAGCTCCACAAAATTCCTTAAGTTATCATTTAGCTTGACAGTTACCTTGGACAGCTTCTCCTTCTTATCAATAACATTGCCCTCCCACTTGTTTGCCTTCACTAATAGTACTGTGAATTTGGCCCGAGTAGAGGCATAACTCTTTTTCCTATGTGAACTCATGCTTTAAATTCCTCACATCTAGCCTTGTTTAACCTATGAAATAGATGCAACTGGAAATGAGCCAAACAATCTGAGGTCAAACATAAGAAATATACATAATAACAAAAATAAATATACATAAAGAGAGAGGTTACATGACACACTTGATACACAAGATAACTTATCACAATCTCAGAGCCCGCATCCTCATATATGGCATTGAGCTACCTCTTATATGCCATAAAAGAAAGGTGGCACATGTAGTGGTCGAGTTGCTCTGGTGTCATACCTTGATATAGAGCCATTCTATCCACTTCGGTAGTGAGATCGTTGATAACACCTTTCCCTTCCCTTCCTTTCCTCGAATCCCTTATAGGGTGGTCAAGTACTTGTGAATCCAAGTTGGGAGGTAATGAAATGTGTCAATCTTAGGATGTTGGTTAGGGCTCGAAAACATTCAAAGGCTATGGTTTGAGCACAGGCTCATCAATGGTCACTATCCTCTTCCTTTTAGACGGGATGAGGAGGCTCTTCTACCCAGAATACTTGCTCATCTTCTTCCTTTTAGAAGAGCTCCTCCCTAATAAGGGAGGTTTAGTTTTTTGGAAGGTTGACTCCGTATGAATGAACTTGTTCTTAAGTCATGATAAGAAAGTCATGATAAGAAAGTGTTAGCATTGAACTACATAATATCTGCAAAGACAAGGGCTATAAAATATTAGCATTATAAGATTTAGTAAAATTTAAAAAAATAATTTAGGAAAAAGGTTAGTCTTAATGTAAATTCACATTATTAGGAACCACCTTTTTCTATAACCTTTATTATTATAATAATTACACGTTTTTTGAAACTTATAAATAAATAGAGAACATCGTCTGTAAAAAACAGATCAACTGCAAACATTTTCAACGATTCATATCATATATCACTAACAAATTGAGTCAAGATTTAACTTTTTCTCCGTAATATATTATCTATTATTACGAGTACATCGTTATGACTAATACACAGCCACAATTACGCCGACAAACTCACATAGATTGCAGTTGCGACGCCAACGGCGTAGACCCCAATTGCAGTTCCGACTAAATCCTTTCTCGACCGAGTCAAAGTTCCGATTCCGGCTATGCAAGCAATTCCAACTGGAACTCGGCAAAGTACCGCTTTTCTGGCGTTGGAGACGATTGCTTCCGAGAACAACTCCAAAGCCCATGCCTTGAAACGGGATTTGTCGAGGATTTGGTCCTCTGCTGCAGAATCATTGTTGGGTTTAAAAGTTCCGACTCGCCGGAGGGCCGAGTCGACCAGAGAGCGAGTTGGAGGAGATGGGATCCACTTGAGGACGAGTGGGTGGGGATGGACGGTGGATAGGTTGTTGTGGAGATAATCGGAGGCTGTGCTAAGTTGATAAGGGAAGACACCTGGGAATGCGTGTTGCGTTAGAGATAGGCAGTGCCAGTAGGTAGAGTCACACGCTGAATCGAACTCGCTTGAGTTGGTTAGCAACCCATTCACTCGCTTTGACGCCGATAGACCCATCTTTAGCTGCAATTAGGCGGATTGTGATGCTAATCTAGCTGGTGGATAAATTAATAATAACCCACGATTATAATATATTGTCACGCTTTGGCACGTGAGAGGACCATCGCGATCACGTGCTTACATTAATCTCTGAGAATCTGACTCTATGACTGAGTAAAAGGGCCCAAAATTGCTGCCTTTCTTCTTCTTTGTAGAGACTAGAGTAGTACGGGTTCCAAGGTCATGGATTCACTCAAATTCCATTTTTCTGTAATGGGTCTTCACCGCCAAAACTTCCAACTTGGCTCTTGTTTGAGATTATCTTATTGTTCAAGAAAGTGGAATGTTGTATGTGGCCTCCGAAAGGAGGGACTCAGAAAGCCCTTGTGGAGATCACGAGTATTAACTGGTGAAGCAATTCAGGCAGTTCAGTCTCTGAAATTAGCGAAATCGAACCCATCGAAACTTGAGGAGGTTTTTGATGGTGGAATTAGTAGGCTGTTGAAAGCAGACTTGCTGGATACCTTGGCTGAATTGCAGAGACAAAATGAAGTAGATTTAGCCCTCAAGGTATTGTATCTATTGTTATTTACATCTCAGTAGTGTTTTTCTTTTTCTTTTTTTAACTAGTCTGAGTTGTGTTTTATCGTTAATGGAAATATTTCGATTTTGTAGGTCTTCAAATTTGTCCAGAAGGAAGTATGGTACAAGCAAGATGTATCCCTCTACTGTGACATGATTCAATTATTGGGAAAGAAGAAAAAAATTGAAATGGCTGAACAATTATTTTCAGAAGTAATTAAAAGAGGGCTGAAACCCAACACAAGGACATTTACTGAGATCATTGGAGCATATATTAAGGTTGGTAATATCGAAAAGGCGATGGAGAGTTATGAATTGATGAAGGCATCAGATTGTGCCCCTGATAAGCTCACTTTCACAATACTAATCAGAAACCTTCATAAAGCCGGAGAAGTAGAGCTCCTATCAGTCATTAAGAGAGAATGTGCTGAATATATGGATCTTCCTGAAATTTTTCTCCAAGAAAAATGACCAAGTGATGTAAACAACACTAGATAATTATCATTTTAAATTAGTGTGTATTTAAGTTGAGATTATATCTATCTCTTAGAATTTGATTATCATATATATTAGTATTTAATAACATTTATGTTTTACATTTCAATGATTGCTTAGATATATTATCTGGAGATTTTAAGTATTCTGACAAGAAAACAACTAAATAGCCCTGCATTAGGAAAAAAAATACAATAGAACACTACATTCTTAAATTTCAAGCAAGCAATAACACGAGCTTAATAAACATAACTGAAGATATTAAAAGGCGAAATAACATCCCCTGCTACTATGATTGCTTCTGCAGCAGAGACTGAATTTTTAATTTTTAAAAGTGCAGAATAACATATTTTCAAATACACAGGATAAGGTTAGGTGCACATTTGAAAGGTATATGAAGTTTAAAGAGCAATAAATAATACATATTTGCATGCACAAAGATTCATTCATTCCCAACTGCAAATACAATTTAGAAAACAGGAAAGCTCGCATATGCTCAGTTCTAGCTGAATCTTCTGCACTAGTATTTTCCTTGAAGCCTTTACATTGTCTGAAAGCTTTTAAGTTATGCACCTTTCCGCTTATTTTAGATTAGAGATTAATATAGACAAACTTTCATCTATAAAGTGAAGATGCAAACAAATCAAATTGTAATAATAATTATCAAGATCGAAGAAGTTCAGAGAAGGAGAAGAAATAGTCATGGAAGAGCAGAGAGAAAGCTGAGGAAGACGAATATACTGATCTATTGATTGTAAATTGTAGTTTTACATTGTAGGCTCAAGTGTATTTATAGCTTGTATTGTAGTGTAAACCTTACAGTAAGATTTACAGAAGAATGTATGGTATAATTGCCTAACAACCTTGCTACAATTGACAACTAACAAACTATACAAATCAGTTACAAATTCTGAAAATATCTAAGGAAATGATCGTTACAAATCAGTTTCATATTCTGTAAAATATCTAAAAGTAATGATCAATGGATTCTCCGCTGGCTTGACTTGTAATTATGGCTCACATGACATTCACACTTGCACACACACACTTGCAATCTCAACTCACGTGGCATGCATTCACACTTGCACACACTAGCAATCTCAGCTCGCATGTGATGCATTCACACTTGCACATTGTTGCTAACTTTGTTCACATTGCTAACTTGACTCACCTGAGATGCATGGATTTGGCATGCATGCGGAGCAGCAACACCAGCAGCTTGACTCGTATGTTGAGCACAGTTTGCAGCATCACCTAAAAGCTCAAATGTCTTATTCTCTGAACTACCTACAATGCTTCCATTACCCCTCTTCAAACTTAAGGGCATAAGTATGACATTAAGTTTACTTCTCAACAACAAGAACTGATTAATACTGAGAGGTTTTGTGAGAGCATCATGTCATGTTCCGCTCGAAATGCCCCTAAAAATCCAAATATATGGTGCTTGCCTAAATGATCTAGACTTTTCTACATGAGAAGGTTCTAGAGTTGCCTAGAGATGTCTAGAAAGAGCTAGAGTTGGATGGACTCAACTCAAGCTAGAAGACCCTAGAATGTTCTAGAGCATGCTGGAGAGTGCTAGAATGGACTGAAATATTCTAGAACATACCGGATGGTTCATGAAGAATGTAGAAGCAGCTGGAAGCTTACGGAACATCCCGGAATGTGCATAAAGGAACTAGACAAACATAGAAGACTCTAGAGTTGGCTAGAAGGTCCTAGACCCTTGTGACATATTGTACATAAATCTAGAACTCTCTTGTACATTCTAGACTAAGAAGACTCTAGAAAGTGATGGCATACTCTTAAGTTTAGAGTCACACTATAAATAGACCCATTGGTCTTCATTTGTATTTATCTTGGAAAATCTTGGGAAATTGTAAGATAAACTCTCTCTAGAGCAATACAAAGCATTCTTTACAAACTCTTTTTCTATTCTCTTTGGAGTTTCATTCGGATTTAAAGGCAGGCTTAGTGCAACGGACGATGCTAAGTGCCGCACGTGTGGGGAGTGCGCAGGACACCTTAGGGGAGCTGTTCGATAGGGTGGACAACTTGGAGGAACGTTGCAATGGCTTGGAGGCCGAGGATGTGGAGATCCATGCAGCGGTCAAGATGTCCCTTAATGAGCTAGACGGTGGCTTAAGGCAAGAGATTGATGGATTAAAGACTGAAGTTGCCAAGGTAAGAGATCTCGTCCAAAGAGAACTTGCTAATGCCTTGCTTAGAGTGGAGGACATGGGTGGTGATCTAGCTTTATGTAAGCGGGCAATGGCCACGGGAACTAGCACAACCACTGTCATTGAAGCTAAGAGGGTGGATGTTCCCAAGCCTAAGACCTTCAATGGTGTTAGGAATACTAGGGAAGTTGAGAACTTCCTATGGGGGTTGGAAAAATACTTTGAGGCTACTGGCATAACGGACCATGCCAGCAAGATCCGAACTGCACCCATGTATTTGTCCGATACTGCGATGTTGTGGTGGAGATGGAGACATGGTGATGTGCAATGAGGGGTTTGCACAATTGATACCTTTGAAGATTTCAAAAGGGAGTTCAAAATGTAGTTCTTCCCTGTAAATGCTGAAGAGGAGGCAAGAGGTCAATTGCGACGGTTAAAGCAGACAGGTAGCATACGAGATTATGTGAAGGAGTTCACAACCTTGCTACTTGAAGTTTCTGACACATCAGACAAGGATGCCCTATTCTTGTTTATGGTCGGTCTCCAATCGTGGGCTAACCTTGAGCTCAAGCGACGTGGTGTCCAAGACTTGTCTTCGGCCATTGCGACTGCGGAAAGCTTTATTGATTACTCTACAAACAAAGAGAGCTCCAAAGCCACATATAAGAAGTTTGTTGGAGGAAAGAGTGAGGGAAGCCACGGTAAAAGTCAGGGATCTAAGAATCATAAAGATAACTCCTCATTCAAACCACGGGATAAGGGGAAGGAAAAGAAGGATCGTGGTGCCTTGAAGCCCCGTGTGACGTGCTTCATATGCGACAGACCGCATTGGGCACGTGAATGTCCGAAAAGGAAGGCCTTGAGTGCCTTAGTTGCCTCCACGCATGATCAAGATGGAGGTGAGTTGAACGAAGGTGCAAAGATGGGTTCTTTGCGCCTACTTGGTGCATTGCAGAGTGCCCCAAAGACCCCCAAAGGCTTGATGTATGTCGATGCAGCCATCAACAGGAAGGTCGCCAAGGCTTTGGTCGACACAGGTGCATCTCATAACTTTGTTTCAGTGGAGGAAGCAAAGAGACTCGACCTGAAGGTAGTCCATGGAGGGGGATCTCTCAAAGTAGTTAACTCGGCAGCGCTACCATTGCATGGAGTTGCTCGTGGAGTTAAGGTCAGTCTTGGTGCTTGGACTAGCCAAGTGGACTTATCAGTGGTGCCCATGGATGACTTCTCTATTGTATTTGGCATGGAGTTTTTGGACCAGGTAAGAGCTTTCTTGGTGCCATGCTCAAACTCTATGTGTATCATGGATGGTGCGAAGGCGTGTGTGGTACCGACAGAGAGGACCACCAGACCTACTACCCAAGCTCTCTCAGTGCTTCAATTCAAGAAGGGATTGAAGAGGGATGAAGAGAGTTATTTGGCCATCCTAAAGGAATACGATGATGAAGAGGCATCACCAAAGCCAAACTTGCCAATGGAAGTGCAAGTTGTCCTAGATAAGTTCCAGGATGTGATGTCGGAGGCATTACCCAAACGGTTACCTCCAAGAAGAGAGGTGGACCATGAGATAGAGTTGGAACCCGACACCAGGCCACCAGCAATGAGCCCTTATCGAATGGCGAACTCAGAGTTGGCAGAATTGCAGAAGCAACTCGACGAATTGCTGGATGCTGGCTTCATAAGGCCCTCCAAATCCTCATTTGGTGCTCCGGTACTCTTTCAAAAGAAGAAGGATGGCTCGTTACGGATGTGCATCGAATATCGGGCTCTAAATAAGATCACAGTCAAGAACAAGTATCCTATCCCACTTATTGCTGATTTGTTCGATCAATTAGGGAATGCTAGATACTTCACAAAATTGGACTTGCGATCGGGATACTACCAGGTACGCATAGCCAAGGGAGATGAGCCCAAGACTACTTGTGTGACTAGGTATGGTGCCTATGAGTTCCTTGTCATGTCATTTGGTCTCACCAATGCACCTGTCACCTTCTGCACTCTTATGAACAAGATTTTCCATCCCTACCTCGATCGGTTCGTGGTAGTATATCTTGACGACATTGTGATATATAGCCAGACTTTGGAAGAACATCTAGAGCATTTGAAGAAGGTGTTCAAGGTCCTAAGGGAAAATGAGCTATACGTCAAGAGGGAGAAATGTTCCTTTGCTCAAGATGAGGTGATGTTCTTGAGGCATCGGATAAAGGATGGGAAACTGATGATGGATGGAGCCAAGGTTCCTGAGTTAAGATCTTTCCTTGGACTTGTGAACTACTACCGAAGGTTTATCAAGTCCTACTCAGCGAGAGCAGCCCCACTGACAGACTTACTCAAAAAGAACAAGTCTTGGGAATGGACAAGCGAATGTCAAACCTCATTCGAAGACTTAAAGAAGGTCATTAGTGAAGAACTGGTGCTTTGTCTACCAGACCCTTCCAAGACATACGAGCTGCACACAGATGCCTCAGACTTTGCCATTGGTGGAGTTTTGATGCAGGAAGAGCGTCTGATAGCCTATGAGAGCCGCAAACTCAATGACACCGAACGCCACTACACTATGCAAGAAAAGGAAATGATAGCTATCATTCATTGCCTAAGGGTGTGGCGACACTACTTGTTGGGTTCTCATTTTGTTATCACGACGGACAATGTGGCCATAAGCTACTTCCAAACTCAAAAGAAGTTGAGTCCCAAGCAAGCTCGATGGCAAGACTTCTTGGCGGAGTTTGACTACAGGTTGGAGTACAAACCAGGTAAGGCCAATGTGGTGGCTGATGCGCTGAGTCGTAAGGCGGAATTAGAAGCCTTGAGTAGGCCGAGTAGTCCTTTGTTGGAAAGGATCAAAGAAGGGTTTGAGCATAATGCCCTTGCTCATAACCTTCTTACCCTCATCAAGGAAGGAAAGACGAGACGATTTTGGCTGAGTGACGGACTACTCTATGCCAAGCAGAATCGAATCTTCATGCCAAAATGGGGGAGCTTAAGGAAGGAGCTTATCAAGGAGTGTCATGATTCGTTATAGGCTGGACACCCAGGAATGAGGCGCACCCTTGCTTTGATAAAGTCAATCTACTATTGGCCTCAACTTCGGGACGATGTGGAAGCTTATGTAAGAACTTGTCTTATGTGCCAACAGGACAAGATAGAGCAGCATACACCCGGAGAGTTGTTAGAACCGCTGCCTATTCCAGAGAGACCATGTGAAAGTGTCTCTATGGATTTCATCATTTTCCTGCCAAAATCTGAGGGCTTTGGCAGCATCATTGTCGTCATCGACCGCTTCAGCAAATATGCAACATTCATACTTGCCTCAACGGACTGCACGACAGATGAGACGGTACGGTTGCTCCTTAAACATGTTGTGAAGCATTGGGGGATTCCATCCAATATCGTGAGTGACCTAGACCCACGATTTACTGGCAAATTTTGGACGGAATTGTTCAAGTTGTTGGGATCAGACTTGAACTTCTCTACAAGCTTTCATCCCCAAAGTGATGGACAAACGGAGCGTGCCAATGCATTGCTGGAGTTGTATCTTAGGCACTTTATTAGTGCCAACCAACACGATTGGGCGAATTTGTTGGATGTAGCCCAATTCTCTTACAACTTGCAACGGAGCGAGTCTACCACGAAGAGTCCTTTTGAGATCGTCATGGGGCAGCAACCCATGACTCCTCATGCCTTGGCCACGAGTTATGAAGGAAAAAGTCTTATTGCCTTCAAATTTGCCAAGGCGTGGCATGAACAAGCTGAGTTGGCCCGAGCTTATCTGAATAAGGCATCTAAGAAGATGAAGAAATGGGCTGACAAGAAAAGGAGGATGGTGGAATTTCATGAAGGCGATTTGGTCCTTGTAAAACTATTGCCCCAACAGTTTAAGTCTTTGCGGAAGGTTCATAAGGGGTTAGTACGGAAGTATGAAGGACCATTTCCAGTCCTCAAGAAAGTCGGTAAGGTGTCCTACAAGTTACAACTCCCTCCGAAGCTTAAAATATATCCTGTTTTCCATATAAGCATGCTAAAACCTTATCATGGAGACAAGGAATACATGAGTCGAGGAGAATCCAAGAGGGCGCCTACCGCAGTGGTAACCTCCTTTAACAGGGAAGTGGACTCAATCTTGGCGGATCGCCTGATCCGGCGTAGAGGTGTACCAAGTTATCGAGAATACTTGGTCAAATGGAAGAACGCTCCGGATGTAGAGACAAGCTGGGAACCTGAAGATTCTTTGTGGAAATTCAAAGATGACATAGAGAGGTTCAAGCTTGAAGGCGCGACGAGGGCGTCGCGAACTTGAGTGGGGGAGGGTGTCACGTCCTGCTCGAAATGCCCCTAAAAATCCAAATAAATGGTGCTTGCCTAAAGGATCTAGACTTTTTTACATGAGAAGGTTCTAGAGTTGCCTAGAGATGTCTAGAAAGAGCTAGAGTTGGATGGACTCAACTCAAGCTAGAAGACCCTAAAATATTCTAGAGCACGCTGGAGAGTGCTAGAATGGACTAGAATATTCTAGAACATGTCGGATGGTTCATGAAGGATGTAGAAGCCGCTAGAAGCTTACGGAACATCCCGGAATGTGCATGAAGGAACTAGACAAACCTAAAAGACTCTAGAGTTGGCTAGAAGGTCCTAGACCTTTGTGGCATATTGTACATAAACCTAGAACTCTCTTGTACATTCTAGACTAGGAAGACTCTTGCAGAGCACCTTCAATACTTCTTTACAAGGAAGCATTGTGAAATGAATCCCCTACATGAGTTGAAAGAGAAGACTAAGATAACATGGGAGTAGAGATAGGTTTTGATGACTCCATTTTTGCTTTCAACAATAGTTCTCTGGTATATTTGGATTGATTGAGCATGACATCTCTATTAGGCAATGTTGAGACCTCAATGCCAAGAAAGTAGTTAAGTAATCTAAGATATTTGAGAGCAAATTCTTTGTGAAGAAGTGAGATAAGACTTTGAATTGTAGATTTATTATCACCAATAATGATGATACCATTGACATATACCAACAAGTAAATGGTGGTGCTATTAGTAAACCTGTAAAAAATAGTTGAATCTGCCATGGATTTCTTAAAGCCAAACTGATACAAAGTGAGACTAAGTGTATCAAATCTTGCTTAAGGTGCTTGCTTAAGCCCATAAATTTCTTTGTTAAGCTCACACACATAGTGAGGAACGGTTAGGTCTTCAAACCCTTGAGACTGTCATATAGACTTCTTCTTGGATAGTGCCATTTAGAAAGCATTGTTAATATCAAACTTGTGTAATTTTCACTTTTTGTGTAAAGTAATGGTGAGGATAACATGAATTGTGACCCGCTTGACAAATGGGCTAAATGTCTCTAAAAATCAAGCTAGGTGTTTGATGGAAGCCTTTAGCCATACTGATGACTACCAACTATTCTAACTTGAAAAAACCCCTTGTTGTCAATAAGTTTCCTATCATTTGGTGAAGGAATTAGGAACATATACCATTTTTGATCAATGCATCATACTCCAATTGCATTGATGTCTTCCAATCAAGGTCGACTAAAGCTTTCTTAACTGAAGTTGTCATCATAAACAAGATAGATTAAAGATGATGTGAGAGAATTTTGCTTGATAGTATCAAATTTAGAACGAGTAATCATAGGATGTGCATTGGAGATAAAAGGGGTGCTTGAATCAGCTAGTTGAAGGGATGAGTGTGTTGTTACTTCAGAGAAAGTTTAGATAAAGAAGCATTAGAAATCATTGGTAAGGTAGGAGACAAATTTGGTGGCATTGAAAGAGGAGAAATGACTTTATCAAAAATAACAGGAAGTGAAAATGACTTATCAGAGACCTACAATATAGTCTGAGAGCTAATGGGAAGAATATGAGTGTTATTATCCAAAGATGACAATAAAGGACAAGGAACAACTGGCACAGGGTGTAAACCATGTAACATTTTTGTAAGAGGATGAGCATAGGTAGAGCTAGAGGAAATAACAAAAGCAAATGAGGTATAAGAAAAAAATATTTTCATTAAATAGGACATCCCTACTGATATACATTCTATCAGATTTAGACAAACACTTGTAACTTCTATGTTTAGGGTTATAGCCTAAAAAGGTGCAAGGAAGAGATCAAGGATCTAGCTTATTATTGTTGTAGGATCTCAAACAGGGAAAACATAAACAACCAAAAACCCTTAGAAAAGTCTAATCTGGTTTCTATTTAAACAACACTTCCAAACGAATTTTATCATGACAATGGAAAGGGAAGTCTATTAATGATATAGGTATTAGGAAAAAAAAAGCTTCATTCCAAAAGGAAACTAGTAAGGAAGTATGAGTGATAATAGACATTCTCATATGCTTTCTCTCAACTAAGCCATTTTGACTATGGGCATAAGGACAAGAAGCTCAGTGAATAATACCATGCTAACTTAAAAAGGATGTTAATCCTTGAAATTCCCCTCCATTGTCACTTTGTAAGGACTTAATTTTGCAATCAGTTTGAAGTTCATGTTGTGCCTTAAATTGCACAAAAGGATTTTTGGTTTTAAGAAAGAAAATCCAAGTATAACGAGAAAAAAAATCTGTAAAAATGCACATAGTAACCATGACCATTGGATGATTCAAGGGGAGCAACCCGCACATCTAAATGAAAAAGTTCAAAAGGCATAAAAAAATGTGATTGGAAGTAAAATAAGGTAGTGCGTGACTTTTACTAATATTACAAGCTAAACACAAAGTAGAAATTTCTTTACTTTGTTTGTAAGAAATATTATTATATGATAGAGTCTTCTTTACAATAGGTAAAGAGGTATGTCCAAGTCTTTGATGGCATACAACAAGTTTAGACATATAAGAAGTAAAAGCAACAGTATTCATAGTACTATGATTACTAAAATTAATAAAAATAGGCAAAGTGTGTTTAGACAATTGCTTCCTTGAGATCATAAGTATAGAGACATAAAGCTTATCGTGAAGAAGTGTCTTCTTTGTTGCTTGGTCCTTGACACAACAAAAGGAATGGTGACACTCAAAGAAACAATTGTTATCTTAAGCAAACTTTAACACACTTAATATATTTTTTGGCTATACTGGAAACATGCAACATATTGGACATAAGAAGAGTTTTATGAGGTTGAAAGAAAGACTAAAAAATGATTAGAGCCTATATAAGAGATAGGTAAGCCTTTACCGTTGTCAATCATGAGAGTTTCAAGACCAATGTAGGTGCTACCAGTTACAAGATTCTATAGATCTAAAGTAGCATAGTGATTGGCACCCGAGTCAGGAAACCAACTTGGCTCACTATCTAAAATTGAGGTAGAAGGTGAGTTGTATGCAAATGTATAAGGTGCTGAGGTGAGAAAGGCTTGTGGTAAATAGTGGAAATGAATTAGGATTGTAGGTAAAAGGATATGGAAATCATATTGTTTGTGGAGAAATTGCAAGCATTACTTGATTGTTAAGATAAGAAAGGTTAGGCATAGGTATAATATGAGGAGATGGAAGAAAGTGAAAAAACTGAGAGAAGACCATTTGTGAGAAAAGTACAATATAATTTTATAGTTGATGCGGGGAATATTGGTTTGTCGATTATTAGAAGCATATTGAGTCACAAAATTCTTGTCAAAATGATACCAACATTTGTCAATCAAGTGTCCCATTTTACCACATAAGTGTCATTTAGGTCTATTATTTTTGTTATATCCACCTCTTCTTCCTCTTCCTTTATTTGAGAAAGAATTGTTCTGAGCAAACTAAGACTCACTATTAAATTACAATTCAACCATATGTTGTTGCAATGAGGCTTAAGCTTGATCATTTTGTGAGTTATGAACAACATTTTGATTTCTATCTGTAGGTGTTGCAACACTTAAGTTGAAAGAAGGTACAAGAGAAATTTTTGCTTGACGTCTTCTCTCTATTCTACTCTCATGATTTAGCAAGAGATTTTTGGCATCATCAATTGTAATTTTCTCAGAGATTATTTTTTCAATTATAGTAGGAAAGATATTATTAAAACTCTCATCTAAGCCTCTAAGCATATACATTAAAATTTTCTTCTGGGACTACACAGCCTACAAACTAAGGAACATTAGTCAAGATCTTGATCTTTAGCACGTATTCATTAATTGTTATACCTAATTTCTTGAGATTTTGCGATTCTTCTTTGAGTTGTACCATACAAACTCTGGATTTGAAAGAAAAAATATTTTCAAGTTTGATCCAGGCTTCTCTAATAGTCTTGAAACATAAGCCTTATTTTAGAAGATCATTAAGCAAGAAAGACATGGTCCAACACCTTAGCATCTCATCTTTCTTTTTCAGAATTTATAATCTCTATTAAGTGTGCCATTATACAACACTTGAGGTGGAAGATCTTGAAGAACATAAAAATCTAATTCTAAACTACGTATAATCTTTAGAATTTGATGCTTCTAGATTACATAATTGATATTATCTAATTTGATTGTTACTAGAACATTATGAAAATAAATCACTTCTCAAGCAGGTACGACAAGTACTTGTACTTTTTGTGGAGCTTGTTGAACAACCCCTGAAAAATCCTGTATTGAACAACACAAAAGAGAAATAAAGCTCACTAAACCTCAAGTTCTAATACCATATCAAGATCAAAGGAGAAGAAACAGTAATGGAAGAGCATAGAGAAAGCTGAGGAAGATAAACATAATGATTTATTGATTGTAAATTGTAAAAGATGGCTTAATAAGAGACAAGTCAACATGGATTGAGGTAAAGGCTTTAGGTTTACAAACCCTCATTTTGGAATGAGTTACCATTGGATGATTATTACTAATTATAAATTTATATGGTGCTTTACCATAAATAGAAATCGATAAGATAGAAATATTAGACATATTGCTAAAAGTTGAGACATTATCATAAGGGAAATCAAAAGAGGTAGCTAATGACAAGGACATATCAATAACATATATATCTATAGGTTCATAGTTTTGAGGTACAGTGGACATTATGGATGGAAATTATGGATGGAAACTTGACATGAACCAAAATAGTTTGATTGAAGAAAAAGATATAGAGGCAGGTGTTTAAGCTGATAAACTAAACTTCATTATTATACAATATCGTGTAAAACTAAAGTGAATATCTTTATTGTTGGTCAAGCAATAGAAATTGCATTAACAAAAGCAATATAACCAAACAATTCTAACATCAACTATATAAAATAACATATCATAAGGAATTAGAATACCCATGTTACTAGTTACACAGTTACCTTAAGAATGAATTTCTAAAGCAACACAAAAATCCTTCCTAACTATCCAATTAAGTAACAAAAAAATAGACAATTTTTCTAAAGAAATTAACACAAACCAAAAACAAAAGTATCAACATAATACCAAAAACCAAACCATGATAGTAAAACATAACAATTACAAGGAAAAGAAGAAGAAGCAAAGTCTAAATGGGTAAACAAAAAATCTAAGAAAGCTTTTATTTGAGTCCAACTCTTCAACTTCCTCACATTCGTTGACACAACCATTTAACATAGCAAAAAATGGGTGAAGACACTAAAGCATATTTTCTCTCATTATTAACAAAATTAAGACTGATGGATGACTCTATGAAAGTAAAGTCATCAATGTACTTTTTTGCTTAATATTTATTCGTTTTATTTAATAAGTATTACTTTTGGGGTTAAAAATATTACAATATAAATTTTCTAGTGAAAATGGGTGAAAATATATTTTTTGAGAATTTTCTAAACTTTCTTGAATTTTTTTATGAATTTTTTAATGCATAACCAATTAAAAGACACCACGTAGACGCCATGTAAGCGTGGGAGCCAACTAGTCATCACCATGTGGATGCCATGCAAGATAATAGGGTAAATCAGAGTGTGTCGCGTGTACTAGGTGATGTAGGTCTTACCACGTGTTGATATAGCGTTTGTTTGAGTTTTGTCGAGCGATCAATTGTTATGCCATGTGTCATTACACGATTCATCCATTCGTTCCATCAGGGTGCCACACAATCCGTATCTGGGAATCACAGGGTGCCACATGGTACTAACTTAGCGTGCGTTGATTTGTCTGGTGATTTTCCTGTACCATTTGTCACGATCCCATTGGCCAACGTTATTTAATTTTCTTCTTTCATCTTAGCTCTTTATCAAAAGCTAATAACAATTCAGACTCCATCTGAGCCTAATTTAAACCCCTAATTGCCTCAAAACTCTAATTAGCCAAAAAGTTACAATTTTTTTATCAATATTTTATGCTAAGAAGAGAGCAAAATATAAATAAATTTAAAAAGAGATACAATTTTGGTAGAGATTTAAGATGAGATTAATACTACAATTCTAGAGATTAATTGTATTTATTTTTCTCTTCTTTTCTTTATTAATTTTTATGTTTTTTAGGAAAAATATGAGTTTTATGAAAAAAATTATGTTTAGCTAATTTACTAATCTAGGGATCTTATAAACCTAATTTTTTACATGTGATGATCTAATATTTTTATTTAATTGTGATATTAATTTAATTATATTATTTAATTTGATTTTTATGTTATTAATTGTTTGACCAACAATTGATCTATAGAGATAATTAAATAGATTTGAGATAATTATTTAATTATTTGTCTTGGTTAAATAGCATGCATATGTATTTTCTAAGCAGAGATGTATGATTCTTATATATACGATCCATAATTGATGACCCTAATGAGTAGTTTGTAATTTAATTAACATGAAAGTGTGATTAAATTAATTATTATATGATGTGTAGTTTACTTGAAAGAGTAATATATGCTAGGTTAGATTCAATTAATCATGTAATTAATTGACAATTATATTCTGAGATGCTAGTGATTTACATGCTTAAAATTTTAAGAAATTCACTATTTTTAGATATTTTCTCACATATCGTCTTAGTTACCAATTTTGAGTTAATTAATTACTGTTATTTATTTTTAGTTCTTTTAATTTTACTCTCTTAAAACATAAAAATACAAAAAAAATATTTTTTACTTTTTTAGTTATAAAATTAGTTTCTAATAACATAATCACGTGAAAACTATATTTTCTTATCATTATATTACTTGTTATCATATATATAGTTAAGTGTTCACTGCACACAATTTTGTTAATTAAGTTTTCGGTGTTGTTATTGGGGATTATAAATATTAAAAATTAATTTTTATTTCATTTTATTTCATTTTATTTTAGTTATTTTTTTTGTAATTTTAATTTATTTAGTTTTTTTACACCTTTTTTATTCTATTAGAAATATATTTGTTTCCATTACATAAGGAGAATTCGTAAGGGAGAAATTTTGCCTTTAGATCCCAAAATCGAGCGTACTTTGAGATCAATAAAATAACAACAAGTTGTCACCTAAGTGAAAAAATGGCTAATCCATTATAAATAAATAATAATGAATTAAATTTTTACAATCAGATTCCATTAATGGATGATAGGGACATATCTATGAATGAATATGTATTACCTATGTTAGAGGGGCTGAATCCAAGTATAACAAAGCCAAACATTTAAGCTAATTAGTTTGAACTAAAGTTAGAGATGTTTCAAATGTTACAAACAATTGGAAATTCAACGGATTACCAATAGAGGATTTTCATTTATATCTCAGATTGTTTATTAAAGTTGGAGATTCATTTAAATTTAATAGTGTGAACGAAGAGGTGTTTAGGCTAAGATTGTTCTTTTACTCTTTGCGAGATCGTGCTCGAGCTTGGTTAAACTTTTTACCATCTGATTCCATTACAACTTGGAATGACTTGGTAGAGAAAATCTTGATGAATTACTTATCACCAACTAAGAATGCAAAGCTTAGGAATGATATTACCTCCTACTAACAATATGAAATGGAATCTTTATATGAAGCTTGGAAAAGATTCCAAAAGTTGCTAAGGAAGTTTCCTCACCATCGTATCCCTCATTGGATCCAAATGGAGACTTTCTGCAATGGTCTCAATGCTTAAATAAGAACCAATATTAATGCATTCACTAATAGAGCTATTCTAGCTAAATCTAGCAATTAATCTTATGATCTACTTGAGAAAATAGCTAGTAATAATTATCAAAATTCACTAATTGAGCTCATTTGTTTGATAATTGTCCAAATAATACTGAATTGGCATTCTATGTGAGTAATGTAAACCGAAACAATAATCCATACTCGAATACATATAACCCAGGATGGAGACAACATCCAAATTTCTCTTGGAATAATAACAACAATCAAGGTGGTAATCAATTCAAACATCAATAATTTCCACCACTGTATTTCAATAGTCACAATAGTCATAAGCCTAAGAGAAGAATTCATCTACTAAGGACAATACAAATTCTTTAATGGGGATGATGAAAGACTTCATCCAGTCAGCAAATACCAAATTGTCCACTTAAGAGGCTTCAATTCCAAATTTAGATACCCAAATTAGGAAACTTTCCTAGGCCATAAGTCAAAGACCTCAAGGTAACCTTCCAAGTGACATAATTATAAACCCAAGAAGAGAAGGTAAGGTGGGTTTCAATGCCATAGCCTTAAGAAGTGGTAAAACTCTAAAGGAGGAACATAAGACTTAAAAGGATGAAGAGGAACATGAGACTCAAAAGGATGAGAAGGAACATGAAGCTTAAAAGGATGAGAAGAAACAAGTAAATAAATAGAGCATTGGAATGGAAATAATTTAGCCAAAAAAGAGAAACCTTTACAAACCTACTATTCATTTCGTTCAAAGACTGCAAAAGAAAAAGTTAGACATGAAGTTTTTAAATTTTTTTGATATCATCAAGAAGCTACACATAAATATATCATTTGTAGATTCCCTTGAACAAATGCCTTTTTATGCCAGATTTCTGAAGGATATCTTATCTAAGAAAATGAGACTTAGAGATAATTAAACAATAACCTTGACTGAAGGTTGTAATGCCATCATTGCTAGAAAATTATGCCCAAAATTGAGGTAGCTTTGACATTCCTTATACATTTGGGAACATGAACTTTGAGAAAGCACTAGGTGACTTAAATTCAAGCATTAACCTTATGCTATTATCAGTCTTCAAGAGAATGAGGATTGGTAAAGCCAAACTTACTTTAGTAACATTACAAATGGTAGATAAATCAATTAAGCAACCCTAAAGTATGGTAGAAGATGTGCTAGTAAAAGTAGACAAGTTTATCTTTCCAGCGCATTTCATTGTACTAGATATGGAAGAGGAGCGTAACATTCCTATCATACTTGGTCGTCCATTCTTAGCAAAGAATTACTAAAGAAGTGTCATCACTATGGTATCTCTCATTGGATCCAAATGGAGACTTTTTACAATGGTTTCAATGCTTAAACAATCAAGCTTATGATTTACTTGAGAAAATGGTTAGCAATAATTATCAATGGCCAATGGAGAAAATGGAAATCACAAGAATAATAGTCGGAATGCATGATGTAAATGATATCGTGGAACTTACAGCTAAAGTGTTATATTTGGCGAATATTTTAAAGGTTCAAAAGTCATCAACGAGTATTATCCAAGTCCAAGATTCAGAGGTGTCCTGTGTCTTTTGTGAGTGAGCTCATTTCTTTAATAATTGACCAAATAATACCAAATCAACTCTCTATGTGGGTAATATGAACCGAAACAATAATCCATACTCGAATACAATAACCTAGGATGGAGACAACATCCAAATTTTCTTAGAGTAATAACAATAATCAAGGTGATAATTAATTCAATCGTCAATCATTTCCACCATATGGTTTTCAACAATCACAATAGTCACAAGCCCAAGAGAAGAAGTCAACTATTGAGGACAATACAAATTATTTAATGGGGATGAGGAAAGACTTCATCCAGTAAGTAAATACAAAAGTGTCTACTCAAGAGGCTTCAATTTAAAATTTAGAGACCCAAATGAGGTAACTTTTCCATGCCCTAACTCAAATGCCTTAAAGTAACCTTCCAAGTGACATAGTCATAAACCCAAGAAAATAATGTAAGGAGTATTTCAATTCCATAGCCTTGAGGAGTGATAAAACTCTAGAGGAAGAATACGAAACTCAAAAGGATAAGGAGGAACATAAGACTCAAAAGGATAAGGATGAACATAAGACTCAAAAGAATAAGGAAGAATATGAAGCTGAACAGAATGAGGAGAAACAACTGGATAAATAGAGCATTGGAAAGAAAATAATTTGATCAAAAAAGATTAACCCTTACAAACCCACTATTTCTTTCCCTCAAAGATTACAAAACCAAAAGTTAGATATGCAGTTTTTAAAATTTTTGGATGTCTTCAAGAAGCTTCACATAAATATATCATTTGTAGATACACTTAAACAAATGCCTTTTTATGCCAGATTTCTAAAGGATATCTCGTCTAAGAAAAGGAGACTTGGAGATAATTAAACAATAACCTTGACTGAAGGTTGTAGTGCCATCTTTGCTAGAAAATTACCTAAAAATTTGAAAGATTTTGATAACTTTGACATTCCTTGCACAATTGTGAACATTAACTTTGAGAAAGCAGTATGTAACTTAAATTCAAGCATTAACCTTATGTCATTATCGATCTTCAAGAGAATAGGGATTGGTAATACAAACATACTTTAGTAACATTACAAATGATAGATATATCAATTAAGTGACCTCATGGTGTGGTAGAAGATGTGCTAGTAAAAGCAGACAAGTTCATCGTTTTAGCGGATTTCATTATATTAGACATGGAAGAGAAGCGTAACATTCCTATCATACTTGGTCATCCATTCTTAGAGATTGAAAGAGCATTCATTGATGTAAAAAAGGTGAACTTATAATGAAAGTAGAAAATGAATAAGTAACATTTAATGTATTTAAAACATCTGAACCCTTTGATATTGATAATACTAATGAGTGGTTTAGGATAAATGTTACTAATCGTGATGATAGATTCAAATAATTTGTTAAGTCACCCATACTTAAGATTATTACATATGATGTTATGAACAATGATGTAAATTTACTAAGAAACAACTCAATCTATTTTAATTTTGAAAGTATGGAATCTATGGTTGATATTGTTGATTATGTGAACTATTTGGAAGCTAGATCTTCCATGTGTATACTTAATGTGGTTATGGAGAGTTTTGAGATAGGATATAAACTTAAACCATCTATTAAGGAGCCACTAAGATTATACCTCACACTTTTACCCTACCATCTTCAATCAAGTGGGCAAGCAAAAAGGTCTAACAAAAAGGTGAAAATGATGCTACAAATACATAAATTAGATGAGCTACGGTAGAGTGCTTATAAGAATGCCAAAAAGTTCAAAAAGAAAACAAAAATATGGCATGGATTTTTAATCGAAACATAAAGTATTATTGAACAATTCAAGACTCAATTTTTTTCCGAGCAAACTCAATAATAAATGAACACAAAGGGATGTTTACTAGGAGTTGATATGACCATCTAGTCAAGAAAATTAAACGTGACGTTGCATAGAAGGCAACCTAACATTAGTTTATTTATATTTTTATTATTTTTGTTTTATAGGTGAATAAATGTGGAAATTATACACAATCAGATTAAGCATTTCAATGAAATATATGATGTACCAAGGCTAAGGGAGTTTCCTTTCGTTTTACCTTTTTCATTTATATGTGCACATTAGAGACAATGTACAATTTAGGTTTAGGGGAGGAAACTTCATTTTTTACTTTAATATTTAGTATACATTTTCAATTTTTAGGAATTTTTAATTTTTATGATGTTTTTAATCATGATTTGGGTATAAATTGATACATATATGGAAACTAAATGCATGCATGCTTGATATGAAAAATATGAACTCAATAAAAATATTTGGTTCTCATGACTAGGATAAGGAATGTAACATGCTCGTTAAGATACTTATATTAATCATGTGATATGCTTGCTAGTTTTGATTGAATTGATTCAAATTTTTATGCACATTTTTAGGATTGATTTTGGTGTTCTTCTTAAGAGAAAATATGTAGTGCATTATGCAATTTGATGAGATATACCATGTTTTAGAATATATTTGATCATCTTTTAAGGTAAAATTCTAAATAGTATTTAGCATAAGAAATGATTTAGGCTTTATTTGGATCGATTGAGTCTTTCAAGCTAATCATTGTTAATATCTTTAGCTACACATTTGAACCTAACAAAGAATATTTCATATCTTTAAGTCACATTTCATGCCTAACCAATAAGCATTATCTTGACCCTTGTAACTTTAGCTTGTATAAAAAAATGTAATCATGTATTATGCTATATAGTAAGGTGAAATGTTATGCACCCTATAAAAAAAAGAAAAAAAAATAAACTCACAATTATTCCACTAAAAAAATTTGAAAATATACTTGGGGTGTTATAAAGTTACAAAAAAAGATGTAGAATAAA
The DNA here is from genome assembly GCA_037013495.1 of Hippophae tibetana. Lineage (NCBI taxonomy): Eukaryota > Viridiplantae > Streptophyta > Magnoliopsida > Rosales > Elaeagnaceae > Hippophae > Hippophae tibetana. The sequence continues at coordinate 137,870 of CM072810.1, forward strand.
AGAATATGAAAAGAATAATAAGATAAGGTGTACTAAAATTTCAAGTAAAAATTTAATTTTAGTTAAAAAGTGCATAATGAATGAAAAGAAAGCTAAGGTGTGGAAAGAACTTAAATGTCTTCATTTATCGACCTTCACCTAAGCTTTATATTACAAGTATGAAAAACCATTGATCTTTAGCTAAGTGCATATTTATTTTGGTGGAAATGGATGTGAAAGATAGACTTATAAGACTTTTTTAAGATTGAATTGATTAGCATGCTTATATAAGTTGGTTTCATAAGTGCATTGGATGATATCATGTGGAACATATATGCAAACAAATCAATTTGTCAAAAACCTTGCATGCCCTTGTCCTGATAGAACATTAATTAAAACATATATGAACCTCCTTATATTAGAATTGTACAACCGTTGAAGGAAATAGTTTTCGCTAAATATGCATGTATTAATAGACATATATTATGAATATATTGGCCATATCATTTTATCTGGTTAGACTTGGCTATACTTGAGGACAAGCAAATAGATAAGTTAGGGGATGTGATGACTTTATAAAAGTAGAGTCAACAGTATATTTTTATGCTTAATATTTACTCGTTTTATTTAATAAGTAGTACTTTTAGGATTAAAGATATTAAAATATGAAATTTCTAGTAAAAATTGATGAAAATATGTTTTTTGAAAAATTTCTAGAATTTTTTGAAATTTTTTGAAATTTTTATGAATTTTTTTAATGTATGATCAATCATAAAACATCGTGTGGATGCCAACTAAGCAAAGAGAGCTAATTAGAATATGCCACGTGTACTGGGTGATGTAAGTCTTGCCATGTGTCGACACAACATTCATTCCAAGTTTTATTGAGTGATCGACGGTTGTGCCATGCATCATCACTTGATTCGTTCGTTCGTTCCACTGAAATGCTACACAAGTCGTATTTGCGAATCACAGCATGCGATGTGATACCAACTCAACATGCATTGACCACGAACAGTCTATCCCGCCATGTGTCGCACGCTTGCAATGATTTTCTCGTAACACGTGTCTTCTCGTAACACGTGTCTCTATCCCATTATCACATATCACCACATGTAATACATGTAGTTCACCATAATTTCATTGGAGTGAATTTAATTGATCAATATTTTTTCTGCTAAGATTTGGAATATTGAAATACTATTTCAACACCGATAATAGAATGAATAAAAGAAACATAGGAAACTACAAATTCCAATTTGTACAAATAATTGTACTTAGGTTATCCGTCATACCCACTTCACAGCACACACGTCATTTACACACTTCTAAATTCCATCCCAATTTCTAACACTCAATCAACAAAAACAAACCCAACATTCCAAATTCAAAGTGAAAAATCATAAAATCAAAAACCCATCTCGCAAGTAATTACTACAAAGGTTATCCATAAAAGAGTGAAGAAAAAAAGCACACCAGTTTTCATAACCACAAAATTTCAGCTCACCAAATCAAAACGACTTGTTGGGTAAAAACAAGCACGCCAAGCAAAAACACTTTTGCCTCTTAAGGCCTTAATATATAAAAACACACCCACCACCCCCCTCAAACTAACTATTCCTTCATGCATTCCTTCTTCATTCCCTCTCATTCAAACACTATGATCGAGAAAAATATAACTTCTCACATTCCTTTTTCTTCTCTTCTCTCCACAAATCTCATTACCCTCTCTTCTTCTCCTTCTTCTCATTCTTTTTCTAAAAACTTTGTCTACATGCAACTCTTTTTCTTCTATAACATTCAAATCTTTGAGTTATTCCTAGCCATTACCGTTTTTATTACCATTCATTCCCTAAGACAAAAAAACCGTCATGGTCTACCCATTTGGCCAATCCTAGGAATGTTACCTTCTTTGATTCTAGGAATTCAAACCAACACATATGAATGGATTTCAGATATCCTTAGAAGACAAAACGGTACGTTTCTATTCAAAGGTCCTTGGTTTAGTAGTCTAAATTGTGTCATGACTTCAGACCCTAGAAACTTGGAACATCTTTTGAAAACTAAGTTTTCCAATTTCCCTAAAGGTCCTTATTTTAGAGAGACAGTACATGATCTTCTTGGAAATGGGATTTTTAGTGCTGATGATGAGACTTGGCAAAAACAGAGAAAAACAGCTAGTATTGAGTTTCACTCTTCCAAGTTTAGACTTTTAACCACTGAGTCATTAATTGAACTTGTTCATGCTAGACTCTTACCAGTTTTGGAAGATTCAATCAAAGAAAAAAGCCCAATTGATCTCCAAGATGTTTTGTTAAGATTAACATTCGATAATGTTTGTATGATTGCTTTTGGTGTTGACCCTGGTTGTCTTAGACCTGGTTTACCTCAAATTCCATTTGCAAAAGCTTTTGAAGATGCAACTGAAGCAACTGTTGTTCGTTTTGTTACGCCAACATGTATATGGAAATTCATGAGACATTTCAATATTGGGATGGAGAGAAAGCTGAAGATGTCTATCAAAGGAGTTGATGAATTCGCAAACAATGTGATTGAAACAAGAAAGAAAGAAGTATGTTTAGGGTGTGATGGTAAAAAATCAGATCTTTTGACGGTGTTTATGGGGTTAAAAGATGAAAATGGAAAGCCATTTAGTCACAAGTTCTTGAGGGATATTTGTGTAAATTTTATATTAGCTGGGAGAGATACTTCTTCAGTAGCTTTGAGTTGGTTTTTTTGGCTTGTTGATCAAAACCCAGATGTGGAAGAGAGGATTCTTGAAGAATTATGTGGAATTATTGGTGAGAGGAAAGAGGAAGATGAAAAAAGAGTTATTTTTAAGGGGGATGAGATTAAGAAAATGGATTATTTGCAGGCTGCTATATCTGAAGCTCTTAGGTTGTATCCTTCAGTTCCTGTGGATCATAAAGAGGTAATTTGTTTGTTGTGCTCTTTTTTTTTTTCTCTCTCTCCATAAATATGAATTTTGTTGTTCAAAATTGATTGTTAGGAAGTTAATAACTTCACATAATATTTCTGTTGTTACATGCAAAGGTTTTTTTTTTCTATTGATTATAAGTCTGTTTTTTTAAAGATCTAAACTTATCTTATTGTAATAAGGAAAATCTTTAGAAAACAAGTGGTTGTTGAAGATGTAACAAATAAGGTTTATTCTTTTATTTCTTATTTGCTCTGTTTGGTGACTAGAAAATAAATCAAGTAGAGATGAGATTGAATAATCTCATGATTTTATTATAGGTTGTTGAAGATGACATATTTCCAGATGGAACGGTATTGAAAAAAGGAACAAAAGTGATATATGCAATTTATGCAATGGGAAGAATGGAGGCTATATGGGGAAAAGACTGCAAGGAATATAAACCAGAGAGATGGCTAAGAGATGGTCGCTACATGAGTGAGTCTGCCTACAAATTCACCGCCTTCAACGGTGGTCCACGCCTTTGTTTAGGTAAAGATTTCGCTTACTATCAGATGAAATCCGTAGCTGCCTCCATAATTTATCGATATCGTGTCAAAGTGTTGCCTAAGCATCCAGTGGAACCAAAGCTTGCTTTGACGATGTACATGAAGCATGGATTGAAGGTTAATCTTTGTAAGCGTGAAGAGTCTCAGCTTCAAAAATATTTGGTTAAATAATATGATGTATACATACGAGAGCTTTATTTTATTTTTCTCATTTTAATTTTATACATGGTTGGGTTGGGTTAGATCTGGTGTGTAAAATTCATAATTACATGCCAGAAAAAGTCTAGAGTGAAACAGATTTTTACACATAGTGACGTTTGTTTAGGAAACGGAATAATGGACTAGTAGTGGGTTTGATTGTCCATTTTTCTAGTGTTTGGGGATTATTATTATTATGTGTTTGTGCTTTTAAATAATAATAATTATATTATTATTATTATTATTATTATTATTATTATTATTATTATTATTATTATTATTATTATTATTATTATGTGTCTGTGCTTTTAAATAATAATAATTATACGCCTATTTTTATATTTCAGTTTATATATTAATAATAATGAAAAAAGAATAATTAGAGGAAAAGTATCTGACTCTACTTGGTTGGTACAATCTGGTGAAAAACCATCAAAAAGGATAATTTCTTACGTTAGCTACCCACACACACACCAAACACCGAGAAATTTGATCTCAGGTACCGTAAAGTAAGTCAGAGGTCAGTATAGCTAGACGAATTGTTTAATGGAAATGAAATGAACGTTTTTTGTTTTGATCACGGAAGTTAAAAAATTAATCATTATTATAATGTTTAATTTATTATTAGAATAAAATGGAAAAAATTATAAATTATCTTAATATTCTTATATTTAATAAAATTTAAATAATATCATTTAATTATTATTTTTTCGTTAGATAAAATATATTATTAAAATCGTTATTTTTTTAAATAATTATTCCTTAAAAAGAAAATATATTATTAAAATTATTATTTTTAAATAGTATTTAGGGTTTTGAGGTTTAGAATTTAAGATTTAAGGTTTAGGGTTAAAATTATTATTTTTCTAAATATGATTTAGGTTTTAGCATCTGAGATTTAAGATTTATAGTTTAGAGTTTTGGGATTTAAGGTTTGAGGTTTGAGGTTTGAGGTTTAGGGATTTGGGATTGAGGGTTTTGGGTTTTGAGTTTTGGGGTTTATCTCATATTTGGTTGGAGGGAATGAAAAAGAATCAGAATTGATTCCTTCCATTTTATGTGTTTGGTTTAACGAAATAACAATTCCTTCTCCCCCTTAGTAATCATAATTTCATTCATATCTAAACTTTTTTTTTCCAATTTTACCCTCACCTAAAATATAATCTTAAACTCAAATCCCAAATTTCTAAACCCAAAATTCCAAAACCCTAAACCCTAAATCCAAATCCTAAAACCCAAAACCCTAAATAATAAAATCCCTAAACCCTAAACCCTAAAATCTAAATCCCCAAACCCTAAACCCTAAACCCTAAATCCAAATCCTAAAACCCTAAACCCTAAACCCTAAACCCTAAACCCCAAATCCCTAAACCCTGAAACCTAAATCCCAAAACCCTAAACCCTAAAACCGAAAACCTAAAACATAAATCCCAAAACCCAAAACCTTAAACCCTAAACCTTAAAACATAAATCCCAAAACCCTAAACCCCAAATTCCAAATCCTAAAACCCTAAACCCTAAATCCAAAATCCCAAATTCTAAAACCCTAAACCCTTTTTAGAAAAATAATAATTTTAACCCTAAACTTTAACCCACATATATAACCCAAAATCCTAAATCCCTAAACCCTAAATCCCACATCCCAAACCTCAAAACCCTAAACCCTATTTAGAAAAATAATAATTTTAATAATATATTTATTTTTAATTAAGTAATAATTATTTAGAAAAATAATGATTTCAATAATGTATTTTGTCTCACGAAAAAATAGTAATTAAATGACATTGTTTGAACTTTACTGAATTTAGGGGTATTAAGGTATTAAGGTGATTTTAACACTTGTATTTTGAACACGGATGAAATATGAACATTTGTGCTTCATTGAAGAGATGATACGAAAGTAGTAGGATCAACATACGTTTGTAAATTCTGTTTATAATGATAGTTTATTGTTTTGTAAATTCATTGTACAAAAACAATCCCACAAATGATTACAATATATTGAATGCTATCAAAAACAATCTTAATAACATCATTCATCTCTATAAAAGTTAATATATAATTAATTTTTTATGATATAAAAAAATATATATATATTTTACTTAAAAAATTAAAAATTAAAATTGTTATTTAATTTTTCCAACAAAAAATAGTAATTAAATGGCATTATTTGAACTTTACAGCATGTAGGGGTATTAAGGTCATTTATAACTTTTTTCATTACATTCTAGTGGCAAACCAAACACTTTAATTCTAATTCTGAGCTTGATTCCAGTGGTCAAACCAAACAACATTGTTTCCTTTTCATTCCGATTTTGATTTCAATTCCGATTTCATTCCACGAACCAAACGCCACCTTAGGGTTTAAGGTTTAGGATTTTAGGATTTGAGTTTAGGATTATATTTAGAGTGAGATAAAATTGAGATAAGAATAAAATTATGATTTTTAAATTATATAAAAAAAGGGATGTTTTTTCACTTTTGTTTTCAATGTCATGGCATCGACATTTTATTTTTATTTTTATAAAATCAAATTTATATTAACATTTGAGGGAGAGAACTTTTAACGCACGGCTTCCTAAAGATAAAAATGCACATAATAAAAAATAACAAGATTAAAACCCACACATTTGGGCATGGTAACCAACACATTTATCTTATCAACCACATTTTAATGTACGAAAAAGTAGTAGTAGTAGTATATATATATTTTGTAAAATCGTTAATATTGTTATAAAAGACAAATAAAAGTAAAAATTAAATTCAATCATTTTATATGTATATAATATTTTAAATTAAAAATATAAAAACTCAATAAAAGATTAAAACAAGATACATATCTAATGATTAGCACTTAATATAATTATAATATATTTAAAAACTAAATTAATCGTATCATAAATACTAATTTTTATTTTCATATCAAATTATTTTTTAAAAATATAATATTTAAAATATAAAAATAGATATAAATATCATTCAAATTTAAGGTTAATTTTTCATCAAAATTTTATTTTCTCTTTATTTTTGAAATATTATAATTTAGATTAACATTTTTTTTAATAAATTAATGATTTAAATTTATTAATACTATTTTTTTATCTCTTTTAAGATATTAAACAGTTACATATATGTGCACAAATTTTAAACATAATTAAAAAAAAGTAAGTTATATTTGTATCAATATTTTTATTAAATTTTAAATTTTAATTATATAATTAAATTTTATATTTATATTAATATTTTTACTAAATAACTATCTAAAATATAAATAAATTTTAAATAGAGAACACTGCAATCTCCATACACAGTAATATGGATAATATAGCAGGAGCGTCAAATATTAAGTAATATAAATAAAAACTATTAAAAAGTGACAATAATGGACGTAGTGTCCATTCTCATTTATCAACCTCATAGTTTGAAGATTCTTTTTCGTCCATTGAAATTTTGAAACGCTTAATAGCAAAAGTTGAGATTTGCCACTTCTTCATCCCATTCTTCATACAAGTCCTTCAAAAAATGATGCAAATAGAAAGTTACAATCATCAATTAATTACTAAAACTAAATTCTCTTTTTATTTTTTGTTATAAGAGAATAATAATTCACATGCTAATAACATTGTGTGAGTAATGAATAAAACACATAGAGTTAGTCAAGTTGTGTGAATGCACGTAAGTGTGTAAAAACGAATAGATTCGAGATTTATAAAACTTATATACGACCACAATTAAATATTCTTTCAAATTTTACTCAATTTTTAGTATTTTTCACAATAATAATTTATAGTTTACTTCAAGAACAATTGGAGAATTATTCTTGTTAATCAATACAAATATAATTAAGTTTTCTTATTCTTATTTTAATTTTTGGACTAAGTCAAAAACTCTTCCATGAACTTGTGCCTTCTCTTTGTTCTTCTTTATCTGGCCTAAACTCAACCTTAAATATTTAAAATTTATAGAATGAATACTTATAATGTGTTTTGATTAAGAAGTTTATTCCATAATAAACTAAAATAAATATGATTAATTTTTTATTTTATATTTAATTGTCATTATAAAAATAAGTTTAAAATACATTTGTATAAAAAAATTAAAAAGAATAAATTTTTATGTGTAAAGTATATATTTTTTAATTATTATATATAAAATTTTAAATTTTAAAAAATAAGTCAAGCCCCGACTCAAATGCCTTCAAAATTTTCTTCTTCTTTTTTCATTTGCTAAATTATTTACATTGAGATGGATTGAGTACATAAAAATTTATATAATTATAATGTACATTATATAAACATCAAAAAATATTATCTTTTATTAAATTCATGTGATGTGAAAAGAAAGTAAAATAAAACCGAAATCCTTGCACTTATGGTTGGGCCTGTCCAAAATAAAATGGGCTAAATCAATTCCTTCCACTCAGCCCTAGAACTATAATAGCAAAAAAAGGAAAAATAAAATAAAATAAATAAGCACCAGAACTAGATGGATCTAAATTTCATCTTGCAGTAGTCGAGCCAGGGTTTCTGTCCTGCGCCGTCGTCGTCGTCCACACTCGTGAAAATGGTACTCCTCTTTCCTACTCTATTTGTTGTTATCGAGTTCTCTTTGTTTATTTTCTTATTAAATATAGGTACTTTTTGATCTGACTTAAATATACGAAGAAAGTGCTAATTAGTCCCGCCGACCTCAGCTTTTGTGTTAATCCAAGCGAGTTATAGCTCTATTTTTCCGAGTTTAGTTCTTCGAAGTATTTGTTTGGTCATCCCAGTTCTGTTTATCTATTTTTTTCTCTTTAAGCTATTACAGATTTTAGTGTTTTATTTATGTGCTAAAGTTTCTTCGAACAAATAAGATATGAACTCTGCGTTGGGTTATAGATTTTAACTCTATGAGTTTCTTATTTTTCATTTTTTCTTAACAAACTATAGAGAGTTTGATGCAGGAATTGGAGTATCTTACCCGAAACATTTACTGATGTTAGGATCAATCTATTTTTTTTATTACAATTTATACCTGTTTTTAGTTGGCATGACAATTAAATCTGTTTCTGGAAATTATATGTGTTCGTCTACACGGATGCTCGGTTTATGTTATTCAAGTAAACCTATTTGTGTTCATGTTGCCTATTGTTTTTCTTGTTTTGGTATGAAATTGTAAAGGAGAAATGCTTGTTTGATGTTAATTCAGCTCATGTTTATTTTATGTTCCAAAAGTTTATTGCTTGGTGTTACTGGATTGGTGTACCTTACTTCAAAGATGGGTTAAAATGAAGATACAAATTTTAAAGCTCTAAATTGTTGTAGGTAGTTGATGACTATGTATGTGGTGGTGTGGTCATTATGTAAGATATATCAGGCAGTTATGTATGGTTTTGTGCGCATAATGCTTTATTAAAGTTAACAATTATGTTATAATTTTGATAGTTTTTTCTTTATTTAAAAATTTATTTAATTGACAACTGATACTTGTTGATCTTTTAGTATAAATGATGTAATCTTCATGTCTTTTGAAGTGCTATATTTTCCTTATATAAGATACATCAAGCAATTCTGTAAGTTCTTGTGCACAGTGGATTTTTTGGTCAAAGCATAAAGTTTTTCTATTGTCAACAATTATGTTCCCTTTTTTCCCCCCTGTAGTTTTATTTATTGTTTTAAAACTTAAAATTCTTCTACAACTGATACTTGTTGCTACTTTGATATGCATGATGTAATACTCAGGTCCTTTCACATTTGATAGCCATTTTCATCATTTTCTTCCTTAACTCGATAGGACTTATGCTTGTTTTGTAGGTGAATGTTCCGAAGACAAAGAAGACCTACTGCAAGAGTAAGGAGTGCAGGAAGCACACCCTGCACAAGGTTACTCAATACAAGAAGGGTAAGGATAGTCTTGCTGCCCAGGGAAAGCGTCGTTATGATCGCAAACAATCAGGTTATGGTGGTCAAACAAAGCCTGTCTTTCACAAGAAGGTAACAATAGAGACCTCTCTTCAACTATTATTGTGATTTTGACTAATTAAAAAAAGAAGATTTTTCGAACAGGCTAAAACTACAAAGAAGATTGTGTTGAGATTGCAATGCCAGGGTTGCAAACACGTCTCTCAGCATCCCATCAAGGCTAGTGCTTTAAACTATTTTGTTATTTTATGTTAGCTTTGTTAATATTTGTGTATTTGTGGGCCTACTAGTCTAATAGCGTTTTATTGAGATTTATGCTAATGCCTGTTGGCTATTGCTGCTGGATTTTGCAGAGATGCAAACACTTTGAGATTGGTGGAGACAAGAAGGGGAAGGGAGCTTCTCTTTTTTAGAGGCAACTGTTTGGCCTTTGTTTTTTCTGTTAGCATGTGTTTTGAGAATTTCTTAAATAATATTAAGTTGTTTGACAGTTATAAGCTGATTTTAGAGTATAAATTCAATTTATATCGAGCGTTATTTTTTTTTCAATTTATGTAGCTTTTTCTAAGAGAGGAATAACCAAATCAACCATTAATGGATTCAATTACTATTTTACTTATCCGATGATCGTGGATTTATGCAGACAACGTACATGTAATAATTAAAAACACCCGAACAAGCCTCACAACTTAAAGTGATCATAAAATCTAGGTAAAAAAATATTTGTAAAAAAATATACATATTCTTCTATTTTTACCATGTCTGGGCTTCTCTTTTGAAGAAGAAAAATGGAAATATTTTTTTTAAATAAAATATTACATGATCGTTGCTTGTTTAAGTATGATTTCATAGAAGAAAAAAGTACTTTCAGGTTAGTGCAATTTTTCTAGTACACTTCTTAAAGTTCATGCTTTAGAATTATACCCTTAAATTAGAGAAATATTAAAAAAATGAATTATGAACAGGAGAAGAGAGACTGATACTTGGCATTTTGTTCCTCCCCCTCGTACTTTGATGAGATGAACCGCTATAGGATGTTTTATTTTGTATCCTTGATGTTTAAAGGTTTTATTATTATTTTTAATTAATTTTGGTATAATTTGATGAAAATTTCGTGAATGTGTATGTTACCATTAAAGATGTGTGAGGAGTAGATTTTTTTGATAAATTAAGTATAACATGTATTTTCTTTTGTAAATGGATCACTTTAATTACTTTTTTTTAACTGATTTATTTAAAGTTATTTTCTTTTAAAAATGAGTAAATTTATTTTAATTTATAAAAATACACAAATGATAAGGGTTATTGTTGAAAATCAATTAATATCTTTTATTTTTATAAATATTTTTAAATATTTTTTTACACAAATTTATGTAGCTTTATGAAGTTTTTTTTAAAAAAGAAAAACTTGTATATAATATAAAATAATGGTGAGTATAAAATTATTGTGTTAAAAAAGTGATAGAATGGGATAAATTAATTGATATCTAAGTATTTTTTCTTGAACATAATAATATAAATTAAATTACATTTGTTTTTAAAAAAAATAAAGTGATTTGCAGTGAATCATTAACAGAAAATACCTAAAATGACCTATTTACAACTTATGTTTTACGTCGTCCCTAAACTAAAATAAAATAGTGTAATAGTATAGTATTGGTTTTTAAAAATTTAAGGGAACTGATATGTTGCCGGAAATCCAAACACCATTACACAATGAAATTCACGGCCCTAGATAATGACAATGTAGAGAGAGAGGCGGAGCGCTATGAGGGGCTATAAAGTCACTCTCTCTCTGGAGTCTCCGGCTCGGGCCGTGGGGGGGGGGTAAGAATCAAGAGAGACCGCTACCGTACTATTTTAAAAAAAGGAATTTATTAAAGCAATAATAGAAAATGAGAGTTACATCTATATTATATATTTAAATAAATTACCTTCATATTTTAAACAGATAAATAAATTATAATAAGAGTTATTATATAATATTTATTTATTAATTATTTGATAAATAATTATTTTAAGTTATTTATATTAATAAAGAGTTAATTTCTATTAAATACAAGATAAAATTATTCTAAATATCAATAAAAATATACCAATTTCAATCAAATAATTTCTTACAATTAATTTGATTTTTAAAATTGATATATTTAAATACATAATTATAAGATTATATGATTAAAATATCTATTTTTATTATAAAAAATAAATATTTTAATCACTTAATTTTAATTTATATAATTAAAATATCTAAATTTTAAAAATGAAATAATTTATAAATACTTTGAAAATACTATAATCAAAATATACACGAATAAAATAACTTTAAGAATTAATCACAATAAATATATATACATAAACAGATAAACCTAATTTGGTCAGAGCCCCGGAGTTAGACCGGATCCCTCGCATTTCGTTCATTCTCTTTCTGCTTCCAGACGACGATGAAGAGCTTAATTTCAAGCGTCAAGCACTTGATAAATTGCAGATCTCGAAACTATGGATTGATCCCTATGGTTATAGAGCACTCTTCTAGAGGGGAACGAGCCTATGACATCTTCTCTCGTCTTCTCAAGGAACGCATTGTCTGCATCAATGGACCCATCAACGACGACACCTCCCATGTAGTCGTTGCCCAGCTTCTCTTCCTCGAGTCCGAGAATCCCTCTAAGCCTATTCACATGTATCTCAACTCTCCTGGTGGTCACGTCACTGCAGGTCTCTTCTTTTTCCCCTTTTTAGATGCATTGAAATTCAATTGCCTGATTTGGGTTTTATTAGCCTTCATGAACGTAGGGATCAATAATGTTGGGTTCTCATTGAATTTTCTGAATTGTTAATTCTCATGATTGTTATTTTAGTTTATCAGATTAACATATCCTACCTAAGTATGGGTTTTGATTATCCTATTAGGATGATTTCAAAATTAATGATGTTATGTCATGTTCAACAGCTTAATTTTTTGAATTTGCGATGCAGTTATTGTGATATTAAGATATCAACAAGCACTTTTATTTTCTGTGTAACGACTGGTTTTTTCCTATTTGACTTAGTTACGCATTACTTCTCGACACAGTTAAAGTTCCGAAGTCCCAACCTAAAAATCAGACAATTTAAAAGTGGGCTCAGAGCAGTCAGTAGGATCTACACATTCAAAATAACTGTTTGTGTTATTGTTTGTACTGCAAATTCGGACTTACATAAAATGGAATGAGGTTTAGTACCAAGTTGTCTGCATAGTTAGCTGGGCAACTTAATAGCATGTTTAGATTAGTATTCTAGTGTTTTTGAAATCTGGTTTTGGATCATAAAATGATTCTAGCATACTAATGAAGACATTGTGTCAAGTGCATATTAGTTATAGAACCGGTTACGTCAACAGGATTTCTTTTTTAAACAATGCAGAATCTTTGTATCTTTTGCATAAGCAATTAATTCGTTCTTAATGTCAAATATTTTACTTTCAAAATCTATTTGACTCTTTTTGGAGTTTTATATTTTAGTTTCCATTCAGTTAGTTTCTGTTGAGAGGGTTGAAAAGTATATTGATATTTGAGTAAAATCTTGCTGATACGTAGAGCCCCAGATAATATAAGGTTCTAGTGTAGTCTACATAGTTTGCAAAGACTTCTTGCAGTGGGGTAAAATTATCATTAGATAACTGGTCCTCTTTTTTTTCCGTTGAGAACTTGGCATACATTGGTCCTGTACTTACCCTTTGCTAAAATTTAGTTCCCATACTTATGCATTTTGGTACAATTTTTTCTTTTACTTAAGCATTTTTAGTTCCCAAAAAGCGACTAAAGTGTATCAAAATACACAACTAGGGAATACAGTATACCATTTAAAACTTAAGGATGTCCCTTTCAATAAAAGAAAGGGACCTATGGAGTGTTTTTCCCATGGGGGATTGCATACCATTATACAGAAGCATAAAATACAAGAATTTAGAAGTAAGTTATTTTCGTGTTTGCTTTCAAATAAAGAAAGGGGCGCATGGAGTGTTCTTTTCTTTTCTTGAAAGCATCTAATTTTCCTCCCTCATTTCACTCAAGTTGGAGACATGTTATTTGATGTCTGAAATCATCATGAATAAATCATCTCTCTTCCTTCCTAGATGCCCCTGGGTTTGCCCCAAGAGGGAATAAAGCTCAAGTTGGAGAAATTTTTAAAATTACCAATGATTATATATAGAAGTCCAAAAACACAAATCCACTGGATGACAAATGATACTTGCCCCTATAGCCTGAAAACAAACACTACTAACTTCATAAATTAAAGGTTATAAGAGCTGCAATTCATTCGAGGTCCTAATTAGGACCCCTGAAACCTTTCTTAAGCATATTTTCTTGGCTGATTGAACTTGAATTGCACCACAGTGTACTTTTAATATGCCTAAACAATTGAACTAACTGCAGTGGAACTTACTTTGTTCCAGCTACTTAGGAAATTGCAATATAATTTCTTACAATCATCTTCAAATGTGTATATACATACCTTAATTTCTCAAATGTTCCCATTCTAAACCATATGCTTCATTCTGAGTTTATATGGGTGGAATGGAACCAATGGCACATCTTGGTTTACTATTGCAGCTCTTATTGTGTTTCCATTGATTACATTTCTTTCTAACAGGTCTTGCAATCTACGATACTATGCAGTACATAAGATCACCAATCAACACTATTTGTTTAGGCCAAGCTGCATCAATGGCTTCTCTTCTTTTAGCTGCTGGTACCAAGGGTGAGAGGCGGTCACTCCCAAACGCAACAGTCATGATACATCAGCCTTCTGGAGGGTACAGTGGGCAGGCAAAAGATATGACAATTCACACTAAGCAGATTGTTCGGGTTTGGGAATCGTTGAACGCTTTGTATTCAAAGCACACAGGGCAGCCAGTGGATATAATCCAAAAAAATATGGATAGAGATTATTTTATGACACCAGAAGAGGCAAAGGAGTTTGGGATAATTGATGAGGTTATTGATGAAAGACCAATGTCTCTAGTTGCTGATGCTGTTGGAAATGAAGGCAAAGATAAAGAAAAATAACCCGAGTAAGAACTAAAGTCGGTAAGCTTTCAGGGTGAAGTCATGGCTTTTCTCAAGTTTAATCCTAACTTTGTTAGCTTAATTGTGAGTTAAACTTCATCTTTCCCATCGATATTTTGTCCTTTCTTCTAAAATTTCATTTTATGTCTGAAGCACATCCCTTTTTAACTTTCTATAAATACAATGTGGCAACCATTTTTTGAAGTTTGAACACAACGTTCAGATTAGTATTCACGGATTTTATTATTTCTCAAATTGACGTGTGTCAAATTTGGGAATTAAAATAAATAAATAATAAAGTGCTAAAACGTTACTGCTTTTCTTATACGTGACTCAGTGACTGCATATCTTTTCAGAAATTAACTAGTATTATATACATGAAATTGCAACAAATTGACTATGGAGTTTGGGATAACTGAATTTTTCAATTTGATAATTTTATCTTGCGTACATATCCATTGAATTACAAAGAAGTGTAACTAGAATTGAGTGGTTTTCCCCATCCTTTGAAGGAACATGTTGAGAACCAAATTATTGTGTTATCTAAATTTTATTTTTCTGAATCACTTTAACCTTAACTCGGTGCCTTTTTATTATGAATTATCTTTTCAATACATGACTTAAATTTTGTGCAAAATCTTTTGAAACAAAATATAATTATCTAAAATTCTCATATATATATATATATATGCGTGCTAGATTTTGATATTCACAATTAATTATGACAACACATTTTATGCACTATATATGAATTAAATTTGATTTATCTATATTATTAATTATTATATTAGTTTTTTGGTTGAATAGGTAAAAAAAACCAAAAAGATAGAATATAGAAGGTAACTCATTGAAATTATAAAAATAAAGTTTTTAAAACTCTTAACACTTTTTAATATAAATTTTTACAATTTTAAAAAGAATTAAATTTAATAATATAAATTGTTTTATATTTAGTGCACATATTTCGAAGTTTTCTTATTCATAAATTTTTGAAGGTGCGTATTTTTCTAGTAATTTTTATCATTTTTTTGAAGATTTATACTAAAACACATCTTTCATTATATCAACATCAAAAATCATATCAACATAATTACAATTATATCATTATTTGACACTTGTGATATAAAATATGAGAATGTTTTACATTTTTTTAATTTCTACTTCCCATGATTGAAAGGATGTTTTTTTAAAAATTTATACTATTATTTTAAAAGACTTCAATTTTAATTATTTAATCACATTCGAATATTTTTTTAAGTTTTAAATAAAATTAATTAATTGTGATAATAAAATAAAGATATAATGAATTAATTAGGAATTCTATTTTTTTTATTTAGGGTTATTTAATCACTCCTTCATTATTATTTTTATTAAAATTAATTATTTATAATAATAAATAATAAAGATAATGGTTTAATTAAGAGTTTTTAAAATTAATCACCCTTTCATAGTTTTCTTTTTATAAACACCGAAAAAAAAGTTATAAATTACGTACAATTATTTTTATCATATTTTAAGATTTTAATTATTTTAATTAAAATTAATTCATTTTAGCATAAGAACATATATAATGATTTTAGGAATTAAAAACTAGAATTATAAAACACTTCAATTATGATTATCTAGTAATCTTTTCATAATTTTCTTTTTTATAAAATTAAGATCATGTTTGGTTTGTAAAATGAAAATATAATGGGAATGTAAATAGTATTATAAATGGAATTCAAAATAATAATAAATATTAAAATAATAAATAATTACAAATGTGTGAAGAAAATAAAAAATAATAACAAATGATTGTAAATGTGCGAAGAAAACAAAGCATGTAACATATTCTTAAAAAAATGTATATGAATAAGCATTATTGTTACTCTTGGAATGCTCTATTTAAAATTAAAAGTCAAATTAAACACATAAATATCATATATCATTCTATCATCATCTTATTAGTGTCAAACAAACATGGCTTGAAAGATATACATTGTATATAATTAATTTAGTCATATTTCTTCAAAATTTAATGTTTTTAATTAAAATTAATTAATAAATAACAAATAAAATCATTTAATTAGAAATTGAAAACTAGAATTACGAAATACTTCAATTTTAGGATTATTTAAGCATTCTTTCTTAATTTTTCCTTTTTTATAAAATTAAAAAATTTATAGTATGTATATAATCGTTTTTGTCTTACTTTTTCAAAACTTTATTTTTTAATTAAAAATAATTATTTATAAAATAAAAAATAAAAATCCTTAAAAATCTGAATTCTAAGACTTTAGTAATATTTGGTCACGATTTTATAACTTTATTTTATATAAAATTAAAATAGTTATATATTATATATAGATATTTCGGTAAAAAAAAATTCAAACTTTAATGTTCTTAATTAAAATTCCAAAAACATTCAATTTTGATTATTTAATCCTACTTTCTTAACTTTTGTTATAAAATTATTAAAATAATAAGAGACTATATATAGTTATTTTGATTCATTTTTACTACTCTCACCTCAACACCAATTATTATATATCTAGCTTCATACACAATATGTCTAGATTTTTTTCTCAAATTTTGTTGTGAGGTTATCTAGTAATTTTTTATATCAAACGATATTTAATGTAATTTAAATATATGTTTTGGAACGAGTGATAATGATTTTATTTGATAATATAAGAATACATTAATGTTGTAATTAGTGCTCAAAAACCACTAAAATAACTATGATTTTATACATATTAATTGATTAAAAATATATATATTTATATGTTTTATCATATATTTATATAAATTTGTCTTTTTCGGAATCACAGGTATTTTTATTATTTTTTAGGTATTTTTGCTTAAAAACGTAACTTAAAGACTTAAAGAGAAATACTGGAAGCAATACATCACAAATATATTAATAAATAAATGGGGAAAAGTCAACAAATATGGAAAAATTGGACAAAATAGGTCAAAAATGTCAAGAAAGAAGAAAATCGCGTCGTCGCGTCGCGTAGCTGCTCAGCCGCGCGCCCAGTCCCGCAAGCGCCAGCGCCCAGCCGTGCGCGCCCACACCCACACCCACACCCGCGCGCCCCCCAATGTGCTGTTACTGTTCACGCGCGTGCCCCTACGCGCAGCGCCTGCCATTCCGCGCGTGCCGACGCCTATTTCGCCCCTTTTTTTCACGCACAACTGCCCCATGACGTCATGCTGACGTCATTAATGACCTCAGCAAATGCACTCCGCGTTTTCTCATTTTTTTCACTCATTTTTTCTCTCTATCCTCACATATAAATACCCTTATTCCCTTCACTTCTAAACACAACTCAAAACACATTCTTTTCTCTCTTTCTTTCTCTCTTTTTCTTAGATTTTTTAGCTTTTCTTAGTTAATTTATCTTAGTTTTAGAGTTATTCCCTTTTTGGGAAGAACTAGTTATGTTTTTGTAATTTTTTAGCTTTTTGATTCAATAAATGGGAGTGCAAATTCCGCTTGGAGGTTTTCCAGCAACGAGAATAACGTCGAAGTTCTGTAAGGATTTTATTTTCTTTACAATTATTTTTTATACTTTATTCTTACACGTTATATTTAATTTGTCTATGATTAAATTTAACTGTGCTGGCTGTTTATAATCATGATGTAATAATAACGTTGTTATGCTTGCGAACTATTAAATAGGTAAAAATCTCTAAAATGAATTGATTTTGTTTTTTTTTTCAATATTTTATATTAAGAATGTTAGAGAGAAATATATTAATTTTCATTACAAACTTAAACCTGAAAATTAGATTTTAAGGTTTAGTTATCCGGTCTCATTTAGAGTAGTGCTCTTTTATTTGTTGGTACAATCGCCCAGTAGTTAGAGTGAAGCTCTATTTCAAAAGTTTTTATAAGAATTATTATCTGAAAATGTATTGACAACATTTTTTCAGTAGTGGTTTGAAAACTTAAAAGTTAGTACTCGGATAACTAAATTCTTAGGTTTAATTTGGACACCTTGAATAAAGTTTAAACTGTCTAACCCCACCAAAGGTGGCATTTAAATGGTTCATTTTCAATCTCTTAGAAAAAGAAATTAATTTAATTAAGCAATTTAGTTATCAACCCCACCCATAGGTGTTAATTGATTTGTTTAGTTAACAAAGAATATCTAACCCCACCAAATGTGGTATTCATATAAAAAAGGGAGAATCAATAAATATCAATTCATATCTTTAATAACCTAAATAATATGAGCAAGCATAATTAACTTAGTTATTATATCCATAAATACTCCACCATTATAAAAGATAAAATTTGCATAAATGTTTATTGAATCTATGTTTATTTTTATGTAAGTAGATTAAAACAAAAAAACCCAAAATATCGTGACAGGATGTTTAAGATTTAATTTCGTTTTTAAAAGTTTGAATAATAAATTAAAAACCACATACATTTCTTCCTTAGATCGACCTTGGGAGTATACTTATCATTTTATACGAAATGATTTGTGCACTTGCGAGAGTTTTACAAATATTAAAACCAAAGTATTGGCAATAATCGGCGATGCCGGTTTTCGCTCATCAGTGTGGTTTCACATTTTTGTGTTCACCAAAACGTGCCACATGTCAGCATATGATTCGATGAAAGAAATAATTGCACACGTGGCAGACTTTAAATGGTTGGAGGGAGAGCTTGCAGGTGGTTGTGTCGCACGGTATCAATGCATGCGAGACACGTGGGTCCCACCCTACATACCGCATGTGTGATAGATGGGCCCCACATAGTGCACCGAGCAGCGTGCAACCAGAAAACATGAGTCCACTCGCCTAATCATAGTCGTTGTTTTCCTGATCGAACGATGAGTGTTGCACGTTGGTGACGGCACGATTAGGCTCTATTTCATTGGTAGAAAATAATTTTTCTTAATTACAGTTTAGCCCTCCAATTTAATTCAAATTAACTTTTAAACTTTCTTTAATTGCAATCAAACCCTTTTCTAATTTAAATTCACTTTTACACTTTTGTTAATTACAATTAAGCCCTATTTTAATTCAAATTATATTTTAGACTTTTATTAATTAGAATTAAGCACTCTTTTAATTTAAATTATATTTTCAGACATAAATTTTTAAGTAAGTACTTTTTCGATTCAAATTATTTAATTTCCTTAAAAAATATATTCCTTAAAAAAAACAATAAATATTAATTTATTCCCTTAAAATTAACTAAAAATGTCAAGAACATAGCAATTATAATTAATAAAATAGATGAAAATAAATATATAAAATAGAATTATCACACATCTTGCTAGGTAGGCCTTGGCAATATGATATGAGGGTTACACATGATGGATATAGAAACAAATATTCGTTTGTCTTAAATGGTAGAAACATCACACTTGTACCCCTTTCACCCAAGCAAGTCTTTGAAGATCAATTGAGGATGGTTGGGGAAAAAGAACAAAAAGAGAAGAATGAAAAAGAAAAAAAAGTGAAAAAAAAGAGTCAAGAAAAAGGAGAGGAGAGGAAAAATACTAGAGAAAAAAATGTGAATTTTTATGCTAATGCAAGTGAGGTCAAGAGGGTTTTTTATTCAAAAAAGCCCATAATTGTACTTTTGTACAAGGAGGAAAATTTTTCTATTAACGATCTTAACCAGTGTTTGCCTAGTACCACTATTTCTCTTTTGTAGGAATTTGAAGACGTGTTCCCTGAAGAGATTCCAGATGGGGTGCCACCAATTAGGGGGATTGAGCATCAAATTGACTTTATACCGGGGGCTTCTCTTCCAAACCAACCCTGCCTATAGGATCATCCCCGACGAAACTAAGGAGATTCAAAGACAGGTTGAAGAGTACTTGATCAAAGGTCAAGTTAGGGAGAGCCTAAGTCCATGTGCTATTTCCGTGCTACTCGTTCCCAAGAAGGATGGATCAAGCAGGATGTGTGTTGATTGCCGAGCCATCAACAACATTATGGTAAAATATCAACATCATATCCTTAGACTAGATGACATGTTAGATGAGTTGCATGGTTCTTGCATTTTTTCAAAAAATTGATTTGAGAAGTGGATACCATCAAATTAGGATGAGAGAGGGTGATGAATGGAAAACCGCTTTTAAAACTAAACATGGATTGTATGAGTGGTTAGTCATGCCCTTTGGTCTAACAAATGCACCTAGCACTTTTATGAGGCTTATGAATCATGTTTTGCGTGCATTTATTGGAAAATTTGTTGTTGTCTATTTTGATGATATTCTCATTGAAAGTAAAAATCTTGAAGAGTATATCTTACATCTTAGGTATGTGCTTGAAATTTTGAGAAAAGAACAATTGTATGCAAACATGAAAAAATGTGTTTTTTGCATGGACAAGTTAGTTTTTCTTGGTTTTGTTGTTTGTTCTAATGAGGTAGAAGTAGATGAGGAAAAGGTTAAGGCTATTCAAGAATGGCCCACACCTAAATCTGTAACCGAGGTTAGAAGTTTTCACAGCTTAGCTAGTTTTTATCGAAGGTTTGTCAAAGATTTTAGTACACTAGCTACACCTCTAACCGAGGTCATTAAAAAGTCTGTTAATTGGTTTCAAATGGGGCGAGAATCAGGAGAGAGAATTTAAAGCATTGAAGGATAGTTTGTGTTCTACACCTGTTTTATCTTTACTTGATTTTACTAAAACTTTTGAAGTTGAGTGTGATGCATCAGGAATAGGTATAGGAGCTCTTTTGATGCAGGAACGACAACCTATCGCTTATTTCAGCGAGAAACTTCACGGAGCAGCCCTTAATTATCCAATGTATGATAAGGATCTATATGCCTTGGTTAGGACCCTGGAGACATGGCAACATTACATTTGGCCAAGAGAATTTGTCATACATACCGATCATGAATCTCTAAAACATCTGAAGCGCCAAGGTAAATTGAATAGGAGGCATGCTATATGGATGGAATTCATTGAGACTTTTCCTTATATTGTTCAATATAAGAGAGGTAAGGAGAATGTTATAGCCGATGCTTTATCACAGAGGTATGCCTTACTCTCAACTTTAAATGCTAGATTGCTAAGATTTGAATATGTTAAGGAAATGTATGCTAATGATGATGACTTCTCTACTATTTACCATGCATGTGAAAAAACTTCTTTGAAAAGTTTTATAAATTAGATGAGTATTTATTTAAATAAAATCAATTGTGTATACCCAAATGTTCCATGCGTAAGTTGTTAATTAAAGAGGCCCATAAGGGGGATTAATGTGGCATTTTGGAATTAAGAAGACTTTAGATGTTTTGCGTGAGAATTTTTATTGGCCAACAATAAGGAAGGATGTAGGGAGAATATGTTCTAGATGCATCACTTGTAAGCAAGGCAAATCCAAAGTCCTACCACAAGGACTATATACTCCCTTGCCCATACCAAGCACACCTTGGGTAGATATTTTCATGGATTTTGTTTTAGGGTTACCTAGGTCTAAGAAGGGTAGAGATTCCATTTTTGTGGTTGTAGATAGGTTTTCTAAAATGGCACACTTTATAGAATTTCATAAAACCGATGATGCCACTAATTTAGTAGAGTTGTTCTTTAGGGAGGTTGTTAGGCTTCATGGAGTTCCTAGGAGCATTGTGTCTGATAGGGATGTTAAATTCCTTAGTTATTTTTGGAAAACTCTTTGGGATAAAATGGGCACTAAACTCTTGTTTTTGACTACTTGTCACCCTCAAACAGATGGGAAAGCTGAGGTAGTCAATAGGACTCTGTCCATTTGCTTAGGGCAGTAATAAAAAGGAATTTGAAAAATTGGGAGGATTGTTTACCTTTTGTTGAATTTGCTTATAATCGGAGTGTGCATTCAACTACTGATCATTCTCCATTCAAAATTGTTTATGGATTCAATCCACTAACTCCTTTGGACTTATTACCTATACCTATTTAAGAGAAAATTAACTTAGATGGTGCTAGGAAGACTGAAACGGTGAAGAAGCTCCATGAACGCGTTCATGAGCAAATTGAGAAGAGAAATAAGGATTATGCTTACAAAGCCAACAAAGGGAGGTGAAGAACCATTTTTGAGCCTGGTGATTGGGTTTGGGTGCATATAAGGAAGGAATGGTTTCCTAAAAAAAGACGGTCCAAGTTGCAACCTCAGGGAGATAGACCATTTCAAGTGATTGAGCGAATCAATGATAATGCCTAAAAAATTGATCTTCCTGGTGAGTATAATGTTAGTACCTCTTTTAATGTTTATGATCTTTCTCCTTTTAATTATGCATGTGACGATTCGAGGACGAATCCTCTTGAAGAAAGGGGGAATGATGAGAATCATCGAGCTTTACAAATTCCAAGAGGACCAATCACAAGGTCTAGGAAGGCACAACTTCAAAAGGCTTTAAATAGGCTCATTCAAGAGGTCATGCATAACCAAAGGGGCCTAAATTGGGAGTGCAAGGATTGGGAAAATCCTAGGATGGAAATTAGGGCAAAATTGGCAAAATAAAACTAGGCACATTGTTGTGCCATTTGGACTTTTTTGGGCAGCTTCATTTTCAGCCCTTAGATGGAAACAAGGATTAAGATCTAATATTTTATAGGGTTTCTTTTGTTCTCAGTTGTCCCATATTTTGCTCCAATTTTGGAGCGCCATTTGGACTGATTTTGGGCAGCTTTCTTTTCAGCCCTTGGATGAAATCAAGGGTTAAGATGTAATATTTTATAGGATTCCTTTGTGGTCAGTGATGAGTGCTCAAAAAACACTAAAATTACCATGATTTTATGCACATTAATTAATAATATATATATATATATATATATATATGATTTTATCATATATTTATATAAATCTGTCTTTTCGGAATCACGGGTATTTTTTATTGTTTTCAAGTATTTTCTCTTAAAAACGCAACTTAAAGACTCAAAGAGGAATACTAGAGGCAATACATCACAAATATATTAATAAATAAATGAGGAAAGGTCAACAAATATGGAAAAATTGGACAAAATGGGTCAAAAATGAGGAAATCGTGCACGGAACCACCCAACCTCGCCGGCCAACACATGCAGCATGCCTAGTCCGCGTGGGCCCTTGCCCTTTTCCGTGCGTGCCAGCGCCCAGCCCGCGTGCGCCACAGTGCCTCACCTACCCACTAATGTCAGCTAACATCATCTTCACCTACTACGTGTTTCCTCCATTTTTTATCATTTTTTCACCCACTTTTTATTCCTTTCCTCACCTATAAATACCCTCATTCTGTTCACTTCATACCACACCTCAAAACACATCTTCTCTTCTATTTCTTTCTCTCATTTCTTAGTTTTTTTAGTTTTTCTTAGTTTTTAGTTTTTTTAGTTTTTCTTAGTTTTTAGTTTTTCTTAGTTTTAGAGTTCTTCTCTTTTTGAGAAGAACTAGCTATGTTTTTGTAATTTATTTTCTTTTTCGATTCAATAAATGGGACTGGAAATTCCGCTTGGAGATTTTCCAGCAACGGGAATAGCAACAAAGTACTATAAGGATTTTATTTTCTTTAGAGTTATTTTTTATGTTTTATTCTTACATGTTATATTTAACTTGTCTCTGATTAAATTTAACTTTGCTTGTTGTTTGTAAACATGATATAATAATAACATTGTTATGCTTACGAAATATTAAATAGGTAAAAATCTCTAAAATGAATTGATTTTAATTTTATTCAAGATTTTATATTAAGAATGTTAGAGAGAAATATATTATGTTTCATTACAAACTTAAATCTGAAAATTAGATTTTAAGGTTTAGTTATCCGGTTTGATTTAGAGTAGTGCTCTTTTATTTGTTGGTACAATCACCCGGTAGTTAGACTGAAGCTCTATTTCAAAAGTTTTTATAAGAATTATTATCTGAAAATGTATTGAAAACATGTTTTTAGTTGTGGTTTTAAAACTTGGAAGTTAGTACTCGGATAATTAAATTTTTAGGTTTAATTTGGACACCTTGAA
The DNA here is from genome assembly GCA_037013495.1 of Hippophae tibetana. Classification (NCBI taxonomy): domain Eukaryota; kingdom Viridiplantae; phylum Streptophyta; class Magnoliopsida; order Rosales; family Elaeagnaceae; genus Hippophae; species Hippophae tibetana. Next base: position 162,423 of record CM072810.1, read on the forward strand.
TAAAGTTTAAACTATCTAACCCTACCAAAGGTGGCATTTAAATGGTTCATTTTCAATCTCTTAGAAAAAGGAATTAATTTAATTAACCAAATTAGTTATCAACCCTACCCATAAGTGTTAATTGATTTGTTTAGTTAACAAAGAATATCTAACCCCACCAAAGGTGGTATTCATATAAAAGAGAGAGAATCTATTTCATCATTGTTTGAAGTCATATTTCTATTGTAAGTTTAAGTAGCTAGTTTGAAGTAGATGTTTGTAGCTTTGTTGTGGTAGTAGGTTACAAGGTTTTGTTTAATGTGGTAGTAACAATAATAATGATGTGCCTTGTTGTCGTAACTCGTACTAATTACTAATTTTATTATTGGATTTCTTTATGAAATTATAACCAAAATTTTCATTTCTCCAATAAGCAACTTTAGTCTTCTAAAAAACCATCTCCTTGATTTTTTTTTGTTTCCCCATCTACTACCCCAAATGCAACAGGGTATATCTACATTACAATATATGTTACATTAGTAACTTATTATGTAATATGTTTTATCATCAGTGTTTTATAAATGTAACAAGTTACATATAGGAAGTTTTTTAAATATGATTAAGTAAACAATAATTTTACCATAAAATCATTATTACCTTATTGTTTTCATCTTTTGTAACCATTGCAAGTAATACTCATATTCATCTTTCTTTGATGAATGTTCCATTAACTACTAGTATTGGCCTTATGTATTTTTTGAATCCATTTATGTATACTCCAATTGCCATGAATCCATACTTGAAGTTTGAATCTACATCAATTTTTATCTAAGTGTATGAATTTAGGTTTGACTTTTTAAACATGTAGAAGAATCCAAATAGTTTAGTGTATGATTACTCTTTTGTATGTGATTGTGATTATGTTTTTCTTTTTATGTCACCTATTATTATTTTATTGGACTCAGTTGTCTACCTAGATCTTGGTAAAAAAATTTGATGTTGCTAGCTACATACTTGTACGTAACATATTTGTCTCTTTGATCCTTGAACATATGTGAACATGAATAATGTTCATTGTAAGTGGTTACCTTAAATGCATCTGATTGTCCAATCTTGTTTGCTACAAGTATCCAATGACAATTTTCATCTTTGCACTTCATTCTAATACTTGTCTTATTTAAGTTGCTAATCTTGTTGTGGAACCTATTAGTTATTGTAAATGTTAACACATGCCATTTGAGAACTTATTTGTTATTAAAAACCCTACCATTTTATAAACCTTTCTCGATATCATAATCTATTGTTGAGTCATTCTTATCTAAGGGTGTTATTACATAATCAAAATTTGAAGGTATACTAATCTCTTCATGGAAAACTTGTTGGATTGTATGAGTTACATACAATTTGTTATACTTTTTATTATATTTTTCAACATTTGTATTGATGAAGTACTTTATGTCTATATCATCTTCTAAGCTTAGGGGTATATGAATGCCCATATATTTCATATTGATGTCTATATCTCTAATTAGATATAATGCATGACATATTTATTTCCTCAATTCTTTCAAATTCATAGTTCTTTTTATGCATATATCCTTTGAAATACCATTTATATATATATATATATATATATTTTTTTTTTCTTTATGAAATATCCATTTTTCACTATGAATAAGAATTGTTCCAATATGTCTCACCTATTTAATGAATATTAAAAGTTATCTTATATTCATAATATTACATCGACAATACAAAAAAGATACACATAAATTGAAAAGGATAAAGTATTTGACTTGTTAATGTAAAAAACACAAAAATATAACATCTTACATTACAGTTTATTTTAGCTTGATGTAACATGTTATATCATTTGAAATTCAGAATATAACTCGTTACATCACTATGTATCAAAAACATACAATACATTAGAAGTTTATCTGAATTTTCAAACTATCAACTTAGTAGATTTCAACAACATTCAAGTGAGTTTAAGTTAATATCTCTTATTTCTTGTCGTATATGTAATATAATTAGAAGAAAAAATCATATAATATATATTGTACTGAGAATAAACATAATTAAATTTATATATAATAACATATATAATGTAACTTTGTTAAAATTAAATTTACAGATAATAAATAATTTCATATAATTGAGAAGAATGAAACAAATGTACATAATTTGATTAAAGGACTAAATAATCAAAATAAAATTTATAAAAAAATATGTAAATTTTAGAGGATCGAGAAGCATAAACGGATGTATATGGATTTTAGTAATGAACAAATTAATCACACGCAAAACTTGATCCAAATTCAATATGCATGTTTGTTTCGCTATTCATTAGATATCATAGGTAAAAAATCAAAAACTCACATAGATTCGATGAAGGATTTGAGTGAAAAAAAAATTAGTTTTTGTCTTTTTCGTGCTTCTATTTTTTTTGACGATATTAATATTCCACATACTTTTCTTTATCTTTGTAATCAACTTGTTAGATTTTTTGAATGATTCATAACATGTATTTTTTATGATATTTTTGAGTAGATTTTGTAACCGATTCTCACAATATATTCAAAAATATGTTCTTGAATCCTCTAATATGGAGGCATGAATAATGGGATTGTTTCATCAATGGTAGTTAAAGGGTATGAGGGTAATTATGTAAAATAAAACTTAATGTAATATCAAAATTGTGAGTTTTGGAATTTATAATTGACACTTTCGAAAAAATGATTAATTTGTCTCTTTTAATGCTCTTTAAGCCATTTTCTAAATTTTATTAGATGACAAGAGAATTGATCAAATATTATACTTTCGAAAAAATGATTAATTTGTCTATTTTAATGCTCTTTAAGCCATTTTCTAAATTTTATTAGATGACAAGAGAATTGATCAAATATTATACTTTCGAAAAAATGATTAATTTGTCTATTTTGATGCTCTTTAAGCCATTTTCTAAATTTTAGTAGATGGACAAGAGAATTGATCAAATATTAATTTATTATGTATAAAAGTTTCATATCTTCCCGATAAGCCAATTGGCCCATTAAGTTGGTACTCAGTATTGATACAAAAAATACTCACACTAATACATATAGATGCCAATTTTACTTACATTAATCAAAACCTACAAGTACATATCATTTAATACATATATAATTATAGATTTGTTGATATAACGATAGTACTTAATTAATGACATAAATTAAGATAATGTTAATAAAATTTATGATATAATATAATAATTTTTAAAATCTATATTATTATGTCTCAATGTTGGTGTATTTATAAAATTGTGGATGTTAGTGTTCTAAATAGATGAGATAATTATCTAATTCCATTGCAACTGAAAACTCTCAAAACATAGTTTTTCATAAGTAAGGTATACATTTTTATTTATTTTATCATATATCATATTATAACAATTGTTAACATATCTTCATTATATATATATATATATATATATATATATTATATTTAACATGATGAATTTTACATCTTTTCCATTCCTCTTAAACTATATTTAGGAATAATGTTTGATAAAAAGAAAAAATTAATAAATAATATACAAGTTAATCACTTGAACAGGGATTATTGAGCCAATTGTCCGTAACATTTCTTTTGTAGGGTGAGTTAATCATATTTTATAATCACAACATATGAAATAAGTTATAAAAATATCTAAAATATTTAAGTAATTATACTTATATTCATAATGTTATACATAACAATAAAAACAAACCCAATCTATCATTTAATTTTTAACATAATTATATCATGTGTATATAACATGCATTTTCTTGTGAACATAATTATTGTTTATATTATTATTTTTTATATTTTTACAACTCATTCCATACATTGTGAGTATTAAAAGTAGTGAACTCATTCAAGATTTTATCATAATATCTTCAAAAGAATGCACACAATACAATTCTATTAAAAAATTAAATAAAGATTATCAATTAAACATATTTTTATCATTACACATAATGTTATAATGTTATGGACGTAATAACTACTTGAATATTTTTGATATTTTTACCACTTATTCCATACATTTTAGAAATAAAACATAGTTTCTATATTATCTTGTCTCAGTGTGGATGTATTTATAAAATTGTGGGTGCTAGTTTTCTAAAGACAATTATCTAATTCCATTGTAATTGCAAACTCTCATTTTTCATAAATAAGGTGCACATTTTTATTTATTTCATCATATTTCATGTTATTACAATTGTTACCTTATCCTCATTATATATTATATTTAACATGATGAATTTCCAACATCTTTTCCATTCCTATTAAACTTGATTTAGGAATAACGTTTGATAAAAAAGAAAAATAAATAAATAATATACAAGTTAATCACTTGAACGAGGATTATTGTGCCAATTGTCCATAACATTTCTTTTTCAGGGTGCATTAATCATATTTTATACTCACATATTTTATCAATTAAACATATTTTTATATTTTTACACTTATTTCATAGTGTATATATTGTCTTGTGTAGTGTGGGTGTATTTATAAAATTATGGGTGTTAGTATTACATATAAGACAATTATCTAATTCCATTGCAATTGCAGATCTAATTCCATTGCAATTGGAGACTCTCAAAAGATGGTTTTTCATGAATAAGGTACACATTTTTGTTTATTTTATAATATGTGATATTATAACAATTGTTACCGTATCTTAATTATATATTATGTTTAACATGATTAATTTTCTAACATCTTTTCCATTCCCCTTAAAGTAGATCTTGGTATAACTTCCGATAAAAAAGAAAAAAAAATACAAGTTAATCACTTGAATGAGGATTATTGAGCCATTTTGTCCCTAACATTTCTTTTTCAGGTGCGTTAATCATACTTTATACTCATAATGTAAGAAATAAATTATAAAAATATTTACATGATTATAATTATATTTCCAATATTATATATAATAATAAAAAATATGTTCAATCGATCAAGTATATCATGTATATACCATATGAATTTTCTTGCAAACGCTTTTTAACATTTTTACAACTCATTACATACTTTGTGAGTATTAAACGTAGTTAAACTATTCAAGATTTTATCATAATATCTTCAAAAAATAATCTTAATTAATAACTCTATGAAAGTAGAGTTATTAATTTACTTTTTTACTTAATATTTACTTATTTTATTCAATAAATAGTATTTTTTGGACTAAAAATATTAAAATATATTTTTTTAGTGAAAAGTGGAGCAAATATAATTTTTGAGAATTTTCCAAAATTTTATGAATTTTTAACACATGACCAATCAAAAACTACAACATGACTTGCCACACAAGTAGATGAGCTAACTAGGTAAGTCATGCAAACCCATGCAAGCAAGTACAATGAATCAAAGACCGCCACATGTCATCATGGCATTCAATCTGAGTTTATAGTGCGGTCAAACAGCACTACCACGTGTCGCCACACGATTGCTCCTCGTGTTCCATCCGTGCACCATGTGATGTTGACTATGACCGACCTCTCTTGTGACATGTGCCATGCTATGATTAGCTAGTGTTGTTGATTTTTCTTATTTTGATCTCAACCCTTGATCTAAAGTCGATCTAAAGGAACATAATTAGAATAATTTTGATTAGTTTTTGGAGCAAAAAGAAGAGCAAAAAATATAGAAAAATTTAAAAGGAGATACAATTTTGGTAGAGATTCAAGAGAAGATTAGTACTATAATACAAGAGATTGATTGTATTTGTTCTTCAAATCTTTTCTTTATCAATTTTAATGTCTTTTTTTATGAAAAATATGAGCTCTATGGATACAATTATATGTAGTTAATTTATTAATCTAAGAATCTTATGAATCTAATTTTCATCATGCGATTATCTAATATTTTATCCCAATTATAATTATAATTTAGTTATATTATTTAATCTAATTTTTATGTTATTAGTTGTTTGACCAACAATTTATTTATATAGACAATTAAATAACATGTATAGTTTCTAGGTAGAGATTTATAATTCTTATGTATGTGATCCATAATTGATGAACTTAATTAGTAGTATGCAATTTAATTAGCATGAGAGTGTGATTAAACTAATTACTATATGGTGTGTAATTTACTTGAGAGAGGAATACATGATAGGTTAAATTCAATTGATCATGTAATTAATTAATAATTATATTAAGAGATTTTACCTATTTATATGTTTAGAAAATTGAGTCATTTAGTATTTCTGGATATTTTCTTATATATCTTTTTAGTTACCAAATATGATTTAATTAATTATTGATATTTAATTTTAGTTATTTTAATTTTACTTTCTTAATATATAAAAACACAAAAAAAAAATGATTTTTAGTTTTTTTTAGTTTTAAAAATTAGTTTCTAATAAAATAATTTTCCTATGAACGATCTTTTCTTATCATTATGTTATTTTTTTATTTTTCTTAATTTATTTTTCTTTACTTTTTTATTTTACTAGCTTATCTATTTAATTATTTTAGTTAATTTCTTTTACTTATTTTCTTTCTCTCTTTCTTTATTTTAACTTTTATTTATTTAGTTGCTTAATTTTTTTAATTTTTATTTAGGTATCTCCTTTAGTATAATAGAAACATAGTTGAGTCTATTGCATGAGCAGAATTAGTGAGAGGAAAATCTTATCTTTAGATCTTGAAATTTAGCGTACTTTAAGGTAAATAAGAAAACAAGTTGTCACTCAAGAGAAAACAAAATGGCTAACCTATTAGACATAAACAATAATGAGCTAAACTTGAAAAATCAAATGTTTTTGATAGGTGATAGAGATAGAGTCATGAATGAATATGCAATACTTACGTTAGAAGGGTTTAATCTAAGTATTATAAGGCCAAACATTCAAGCTAATCAGTTTGAGTTAAAACCAAGGATGTTTGAAATGCTACAAACAGTTGGACAATTCAGCAGATTACCAACATAGAATCTTCATCTACATCTCAAATTATTTAATGAAGTTGGAGATTCACTCAAGTTCAATGGTGCATTTAGGCTAAATGCCTCAATTTTCTAAATGCCAAACTCTTTGCCACCATATTTCATTACAACTTGAAATGGTTTGGTGGAGAAATTCTTGATGAAATACTTCCCAAAAACAAAGAATTCTAAGCTTCCTACTAATAATATGAAGGAGAATCTTTGTATGAAGAATGGGAAAGATTTAAGGAATTGCGAAGGAAAAGTCCTCATCATGGAATTCCTTCTTGGATTCAAATGGAGACTTTTTACAATGGTCTCAATGCTCAAACAAGAACTATTGTTAATGCATCTGCTAATGGAGCTTTGCTAGCCAAATCTTACAATCAAGCTTATGATTTACTTGAGAAAATGGCTAACAATAATTATCAATGGCCAATAAATAGAATGATAGCCATAAAAATAGTAGTTGAAGTGCATGACGTAAATGATATCACAATACTTATAGCTTAAGTGTTAATCTTTTGAAGACTCCAAAATCATCAACAAGTATAAACTAGGTCCAAGATTCAAGAGTCTCATGTGTGCTTTGTAAAAGATCTCATTTTTTTATAATTGTCTAAATAATCCTGAATACGTATTCTATGTGGGGAATGTGAACCAAAACAATAATCCATACTCAAACACATATAACCCAGAATAGAGACAATATCCAAATTTCTCTTGGAGTAATAACAACAGTCAAGGTGGTAATCAATTCAACCATCAATCATTTCCACCACCTGGTTTTCAACAATCACAAGCCCAAGAGAAGAAACCATCTACTGAGAACATTACAAATTCTTTAATGGGGATGATGAAAGACTTCATCCAATTAATAAATACAAAAATGTCCACTCAAGAGGCTTCAATTCAAAATTTGGAGAACCAAATAGGGAAACTTGCTCAAGCTATAAGTCAAAGGCCTCAAGGTAACCCAAGAAGATAAGGTAAGGACTAGTGAAATGGCATAGCCTTGAGGAGTGGTAAAACTTTAGAACATAAATATAAGATAAAAAAGGATGAGAAGAAATAGGAAATTAACAAGGATGAAGAGTAACTAGTGGATAAAGAGGGCACTAAAAAGAAAATAACTTAGCCAAAGAAAACAGCCTTTACAAAATCACAATTCCTTTCCCTCAAAGACTGCAAAAGCAAAAGTCAGATATGCAGTTTTCAAATTTTTTGAAAGTATTCAAGAAGCTGCTCATAAACATAGCATTTGTAGAGGCACTTGAACAAATGTCGTCTTATTCCAAATTCATAAAGGATATACTATCAAAGAAAAAGAAGCTTGGAGATCATGAAAAAATAACCTTGACTTAAGGTTATAGCATCATCCTTGATAGAAAACTACCACAAAAACTGAAAGATCCAGGTAGTTTTGACATCCCTTACATTATTAGGAACATTCGTTTTGGTAAGACACTATGTGACTTGGGTTCTAGCATTAACCTCATGTCATTATTGGTCTTCAAGAGATTAGGGGTTAGTAAAGCCAAACCCACTTCAGTAACATTACAAATGACAAATAGATCAATTAATAGACCTCGAGATGTGGTAGAAGATTTTCTAGTAAAACTAGACAAATTCATCTTTCCGACGAACTTTATTATGCATGATATGGAGGAGAACAATGACATTTCAATCATACTTGGTCTTCCATTCTTAGCAAACGGAAGAGCACTCATTGATGTACAAAAACGTGAAATTACAATGAGAGTGCAAGATGAACAAGTAATGTTTAAAGTTTGTAAAGCATTTGAACCATCTAACATTGATAGTGTGAATGAATGCTTAAGGATAAAAGTTACTGAATGTGGGGACAACTTAAAAAAATATGTTGAGTCGCCCACACTTAAGACTGTTACACGTGATGCTATGAACAAGGACATAAACTCACCATAAAACAACTCAACTTGTTTAAACTTTGAAAGTATGGAATCAAAGGTTGATATTGTAGATTGTAGAACTTTTTGGAGGATGCGCCTCTCATGTGTGTATCAAAGGCGATTATGGAGAATTTTGAGATAGGATCAAAGCTCAAACCATCAATTAAAGAGCCACCAAGTTTAGACCCCACATTTTTTCCCTCATATCCCCAGTCAAGTATGAAAGTAAAAGAGTCTAATGGAGAGGTGAAAATGCTATTAGAAATATATAAATTGGATGAGTTACGGTGTAGTGTTTATAAGAATGCCAAAAGTTTAAAAAGAAAAAGAAAATATGGCATGAGAAGAGAATTGAGCACCATGTTTACAGGGTTTTTGTCTAAAATGGCCGTTTTAATTATAATAGTTTAAGAAAGGGCGTATTTAAAATTTAATTTAAAAAAAGGCAAAAGAAAACTGATATAACCGGTATCCAAAAATTTTACAAGATTCTCTCTTCTTCACTCTCCACTGCACATCTCACTTCTAATTTTTTTTTACATTTTCATTCTCTTTCCTCTCCCACTCCTAAAACATTTTTTCTTTTTCTATTTTTTTATTCTTCTTTTCTCTCTCTCTTTTCACCTCTCAGTTTTCTTTTTCTCTCTTTTTTCCATTTTTTTCTTCTTTCTCTTCTACTTTTCCATTTTCTTCTTATTCTTTTTCTATATGATGATATAACATTTTAAATATAAATTTTTAGGTTGTTTTTATTATAATAAGATAAAAAATTAATGTTTATAAAATTTTACAAAATAGTTATGTAAGTTATAGTTTATTAAAAAAATTATAGTTTTTATCTTTTATGTAATTTAGTTATTATTTATTATACCATGCATAAATATATAAATATTCATTATTATACATACTACATACTATATTTATAAAATACAAAAATATATTTAATAATAAATATATAATTTGTTATAACAAATAACTTATCAAAATTTTATTATAAATTAACTTAAAATAATAATAATAATAAATTATAAAATAATTACAAAATTAATAATAATTATTATTATAAAATAAATTATAAAAACTAGACTAATAATTATAATAATATTATATTAGATAATATTTTCACACAAATTTTACGATATAATGTGTTATTTTTGTATTATATATTGTAAAAAGTTGGATAGGGAGGTTTCATAATCTTTTTATAATTTAATTATTTTTTATATCATAATTATAATTAAATATTATAATTATTTATTAAATATAATTATAATTAATAATAATAATAATATATTATATTTTTTATGAATTATCAAAATATTTAGCATATGATTTTCAATATATGTATGAATTTATATTTATTTTATTGTAAAATAAATTATTTTTTAATATATAATATGATAAAAATATTTATGTATTTAAAATTAATTATAAATTTATACGATGTTAATATTTTTTTTATGTTTATAATAATTTTTTTTTTGTAAAATAGAACTAATATATCTTTTTTTTTAAATAAAATTGATTAAAAATTTTGCTTTCAAGTTTAAGGTAAGATTTTGCCTACTTTTAAAAAAAATACAACTTGTGCCCATTTTTAAACTATTGTCCAAAAATTGACTATTATAGACAAAACCCCATGTTTACAAGCCAAAACATAAAGTATTATTGAGCAAATTAAGACTTAAACTGTTTCCAAGCAAACTCAAAAGTAAATGGACACAAAAAGATGTGCCTTAAGACTTGATATGATTGTCTAATCAAGGACATTAAACGTGATGCTCGTTGGGAGGCAATGACACAACAACAATGAGCATTTCAACAACAGATGTGGTGTGCCATGATTAAGGGAGCTTTCTTTTCTTTTACCTTTTCATATTTATATGTTCACATTGGAGACAATGTGTAATTTAAGCTTTTGGGAGAAAACTTCAGTCTCTACATTAATATTTAGTATGCATTTTAAATATTTAGGAAAATATTTTTTAATTTTTAGGATTTTTTTAATCATGATTTGGGTAAAAATTGATAAATATATGGAAACTAAATTCATGCATACTTGATATGAAACATATGAACTCAATGATAAAAATTAGTTGTCATGACTAGAATAAGGAATGTAACATATTTGTTAAGATATTTACATTAATCATGTGATATGCTCGTTAGTTTTAATTGGATTGATTCAATTTTGTATGCATATGTTCATGATTGATTTTTGTGTTCTTATTAAAAAAAATTGTCTTGAGTTATGCGAGTTGATAAGATCGATCAGGTTTTAAAATTTATTTGATCATTTCTTGAGGTGAAATACTAAATAGTATTTAGAAAGAGAAATGATGTAAGTCTTATTTGGATCAATTCATTCCTTCAAGCTAACCATTGTTAATATCTTTAGTAACACATTTTAGCCTAATAAAGAACCATTAATATCTTTAAGCTACATTTTATGTCTAACTAATAAACATTACCTTTATCCTTGCACTTTAGCTTGTATGAAAAGAAAAAAAAATTACAATCATAGGTTATGTCATAGAGAAAGGTGAAATGTAATGCACCTTAAAAAAAAGAAAAAAAAACATAAACAAAACTCACAATACAATATTTTTCTAAAGAAAAAAAAATAAAATTGAAAATAAGTTTTTGTGTGTTATGAAGTTAAAAAAAAAGACATGGAATACAAGAATATGAAAAGAATGACAAAATAGGATGTACTAAAATATCAAGTAAAAGTTCAATTATAATTAAAAAGTGCATGATAAAAAAAAGCTAAGGTGTGTAAAGAACTTAAATGTCTTCATTTATCAACTATTCTCTGAGATTGAATTCATTAACGTACTCATATACTTCATGAGTGTATTAGATTATATCAAGTGTATCATTTACACACGAATCAATTTATCAAAAATCTTACGTATCTTTGTATTGATGGAACGATTGATTGATAAATATATGAATCTATTTATAATAGGATTATACAACTTTTCAAAAAGATAATTTTCATAAAATATGCATATATTAATAGAATTATATTTATAAATATACTATACATATTATTTTATTTAGTTATATTTGATTTTTCATAAATATAAGCAAAGATATAATTTTAATGGTATAATAACTCTATTTTTAATTAATATTTACTTATTTAATTTAATAAATAATATTTTTAAAGTTAATACATTTCAAACAATTTATCTATAAAATCAATTAAATATATTTGAAAAAATTATTTAATTATTTATCTATAATTAATAAAATTAATAAATATTATACAATTTAATTAGAATAAAAATACGATTAAATTAATTAATTATATGATATATAAATTACTTAACGATAAACGTGTTTAAAAAATTAAAATAATCTTACATATTTTCTTCATTATATTACTTTTACTATTAATATAATCAAATTCATTACACACAATGTGTTACAATTACTAATATAATTCCATTAAAAAATTAAATAACAATTATCACATAAATATATTTTTATCGTTACAAATAAAATTTGGACATGACAGCTAATTTATTTTTGATAACTTTACCTAGCAATACACGCACTATATACATAAAACACAGTTGATTGGGATCTGAATTATCAGATTTTGATTAGGATGTATACTTGGATCCGGGTCTAGGGCTAAATTTCCATACATCTGGCACTTCATTAAACATTTTACTTCTCTTCCATTGATTTTGTTACAACTATAAATATTTATACACGAATATAGATCGATCAAACTATAGACGGCTTTGCACTAATTATCTAATTTTTTCCGATGTATACTGTTTTGTAAACGCATTTACCCAACCCATCATAAAACACTACTAAGTTTAATAAAAACTGATACTAGCCAAAAAATTAATTGGGAATAGATAGTTCTGTGCTGGGAACTGCATAACAATATTAAAGGGTTTGAAAATCATAATAATACATTACTACTATTCTTAATCAGCTTAAACCATAAATCAAACAAAATCTGCAAAACGATAAATAATAAAAGTCCTCCAAAATTCCTCAGGAAATTTATTTAATCGTCACCGAAGGTAGTCTTCCTCCCTGCAAAAATATAATACAAATTTCAGCCGTAAAATTGCCAATTTAACAAATATTTACACTGAACAAAAACTGAAACAAAAAAAATTTATAAAACCCTACAATTCAATGAACATCGAGATAAGAATGACCTATTAACCTTAGAGGGATCAAAAGAAAGGAAATCAGCCTACGCAAATTAAAACATTTTTTTAGCCCACAATCCCACAACATACTAAATCAGCATATAACCGAAATCCAAATTCAAACAAAGTGTCTAATGCAAAGAAATAATAATAATCCACTATTAATATAGCTTTATACCGGTGCCAGCTGCAGCCAGGTTAGGTTTGTTTCCATGACCTCGGCCACCTCCACCACGACCCCCAAAACCACCTCGGCCACCTCCACGCCTACCACCAAAATCTCTGCCGCCACTTCTTCCACCAAAATCTCTGCCACCGCTCCTTCCACCACCACCTCGACCACCAAACCTTCCACCACCACCTCGACCACCGCTTCTTCCACCACCACCTCGGCCACCACTACCAAAATCACCCCTAGGTTTGGCCTCTTCTATTGTCAAGGAGTAGCCTCCTAGTTCAGCTCCATCGAGTTCTAGAGCTTTGTTGAAACTATCTGCATCACTGAAATCCATGTAGGCCATTCTGCATTTTCAATCAAGTTAAAAACCACCTCAAGGAATCAACCAATAAGATTCTGAACTGCAATGATATACATAACATTGCTCCTCTAATTTTATGACAAGTACATAGATGATTATAAAGTCAAAACATATATATTCAGCAACATAACCTAGTTAAGTATGAATTTTATCAATGCAACAGTAGTATGTCACAATCATGATGCATAGCCATAAATGATACCAACATGCAGAGTCACACGTGCAAGATTGATTTTTATTTGTTAAAATTCTATGAAGTTGAGGCACAGGATACAAAATGCATTTTCCATCAAACAATTATGGAAAAATGACAAGTGATTAAAAAAATATACTAACCCTTTAGCAGAACCAGTTTCATAATCTTTTGGTATTGAGATCCTAGTGATCTCACCACAAGAACCAAAATGCTTTTGCAGTGAACTCTTGATCTGCATACTAAGAAATTAATACACTTCTAGAGGCTGGTTATAATAAATTCAAAGAAATGACATACAAAGCACTCTGTGATCTATCTTACCTCATCTTCCCCCAAAAATTTATCAAAACCACGAACAAAAATTGTCTGCCCTTGGCCTTTCCCTTTTGATTGGAAGGAGTTCCCTTCTTTGCTGCACAAATCACAGAAAGATAAACATGGATAAATTAATTATGACAGTTAAAAGTGTGGCATATGCACACAAACGAACTGAATTAAAAAATTAGAACTACCTGTCACTGGCAGTATATGCACCCCTTTCACGAGCCATGTCAAGTCTGACACCCCGACCAAGTAACTCTTGGCCATTCAGTTCAAGGGCCTAAAACAAGGATTATTGAGATTACTTTCAAGGCAAAAATTAAACATTGACAATTTGAAAGTTTTAGCACTTATTAAAATCATAAACATAACAAAATTTGTGGTACACTACCAAATATTTCTTTCTTGGCCATTCAGCTCAAGTGCCTAAAGGGTTATTGAGATTAATTCCAAAGCATTTATTAAACATTGACAATTTGAAAGTTGGAGCACTTTTTAAAATCATATAAATATATAGTATTGTACGGAGTACATTTTTAGATATTGTCTAAAACTAACATAAAAATGAAAAACTTGACCAAGTACAAACTTTTAGCATACAATCTAATTGGACATCACAATTAAAAAAATTCCAAACAATATACAATACCAATAAACATCAATGAAATTGAAATCATTTGACAGAAAAAAAATATAAAACCAAAACCATGCAATAGTTAAATAAATTAATTCATATGCTCAGAGTAAATAAAAAATATTATCTTCTCAACGTTTACTTATTGGCAAATACCAATCCTTACTTTCTTTGCTGCTTCATGAGTGTCAAATTCAACATGTCCAAACCCCTTGAACGATCCATCCTCATTTGATGCAAAACGAACATCAACAACTTCACCGGCATCTTTGAAGAAGTTTTCACTACAAAGTAAAAATTATCAGTGCTCTCTCAAAATGATAGCATTTTTTATAGCTGTGTTACGCTATACTCACACATCAGCTTGTTCAACACTAAATGACAAGTTGCCAACAAACAGTGTTTTTGAACCAGTTTCAGGAGTAGCCGGAATTTGTGGCTGCAATATAAGCAAAGATCAATCACAAAATATAGGAAACAAGTTTACCATAATGTGACCAAAAAGAATCTAAGAGCCCAAAAGAAAATACAGCTTTTTTGTTAGCTTGCTTAGTGGGTTTTGGTGATACAGCATCTACCATTTCAACATCAGAACCCTGTACAAAAAAAAAATTGGTCAAATATCAGACAAATTTGAACCACAAAACAAAAGGCATTAGAGGAGCATCTGTCAATATGTATGATCTATCTTCCATTAGATAAAATCAAAAGCCTATCTCTGGTAAGTACTATTATAATAGTTATGTGCAGAAAAAAGAAATATCAAAGCAACAAGCCACAAAAAAAGGACATCATCACCTTCTTAGAATTCTTTACAGGTACATCCTCACTTTCTTCCTCTGAAGAAGACTCTTCCTCAGATTCACTGCTGTATTTCTTTGATTCCTTTGAAGGCTGACAGAATTAAGTCATTAACATCTCCCACTATTACAAGAGCACAATCACATAAATTATTAACACAAGTCTACAGTGAACTTCATATCTTACCTTTCCTTTAGGAGTCTTTGATGGCTCCTCATCAGAACTATCATCACCACTGTCATCACCATCTGAACTATCATTTTTAGCATTTGACTTCACAGCATCCAAAGGCTAGGAAGAAACAAATACTAACAGGTTAGTCAACTCAGCATTCTAAATTTAGCAAGGACATTGTAATTTAACAAATATCAAAAACCAAACACTCAAGGCTAATGCAAGTAGTTGAACCTGGTACTTTTACCTTTTGTATCTTCGGTGTCTTCTCGGCACCCGAACTATCTTCATCGTCTGAACTATCACTACTGCTACCCTTTTTACTAGCATTAGCATTTGAATGTACCTTCTAATCAAACAAGTCAAAGAAAGATTATCTACCATAACATTATTAATTATAAAGATCAAAAGATACATTTGATTTGAAAAGGAGCATACAGGAACTTTGGCTTTCTTATTCTGAGGCTCATCATCAGATTCTTCAGAATCATCATCATTATCCTTGTGTGATAAAAAAGTCAAAAATTAATTCAAAATTCTACATAAAAACATAAGCCAATAATATAGAAGAAAAAATATAAAACTTAACAGGCGTTCTCAATATAGTAATAAATCACACAATATTATATATATAGTTAGAGGTGGAAAACAAATAAATCGCCCATATAGAGCATGAAGAAACTTCTCGAAATAGAATTCATTGCAAACAATATCTATTAATTTAATCTGGATAAGGCAATACTCACTTCATCTGAAGAATCAGAATTTACAGCACCATTCTTAGCAGGGACAGTTTTTTTCGCAACAGCAGCAACTTTGGTAGCAGGCTTCTGTAGAATAGTATGAAGAACAAGTTGAGTCAAACAAATATGAATTAAAGCGAAGCAATTTTCCATCTATAAATACTAAATCAAATAGAACACTTACTTCATCCTCCGAAGATTCGTCTTCTTCAGAAGAGCTGGATGACTCTTCCTTAGCAGGCTTCCTAACAGCTCCATTACTGGCAGAAACAGGCTTCTTAACAGGCTTCTGCAAAAATATGATATAAAGTTGAGTTTTTGCAACCCAATCTCATAAACAAGCATAAAACAAAAATGGATGAATAATTCTCAGGATATTTGACCTTCTCTTCCTCAGATTCAGAAGAATCGGACTCCTCAGAACTGCTAGCTTCCTCTTTCTTCTTTTGGGTCTTTACTTCTGCCTTCTTCTTCTGAGTAGCCTGCTCTACAGCCTCATCTCTCTTCTGTTTCTTCGCAATCACAGTCTTCTCCAGGTTATCTGCAGACTCTCTCTTACCTTCATTATAATATATGCAACAAAAACTTTAAAATCCAAAAATAAATTAGGGCATAATCAGAAACACAAGGCATTAAAAAAAGCTATCATTTATATCTAATAAAGTAATATCATCAACATTTCAAAATGATCATTATGTCCAATATTCTATAATAAAAATTGGAATTTTCAGAATGAATGAGAGGAAGTTTGATCAATAAAATAATGTTGAGGCTCGGCACTGATAATCATTCTAGCTTTGTATCTTATTTCACATGAAAAATAAGTACGCATAATTCGAGTATAAACACAGTATCAATTTTACCTAACTCATCAGCCTAACAATCCAATACAGTATAATAAAATATAACCATCGAGACTAGGGGGAAAAAACAACGAAAATAATAAACACCTTTCTTTACGGCCTTCGATGGTGGAACTACAGCAGGAGCTACATCAACCTACATCAAATATTTAATAAATATTGAAGAAATAGCTGTAGAAAAGACAATAAACGAAACCCAGATAAATGAGAAAACGATGAGGTCAGAAAGTACAGTACTTTGGGAGCGGACTTCTTGCTGGACTTAGCCATCTCAAAACACTTAAAGAGTCAAAAGTCACTCTAGGTTTACAAGTAAGTGAAGGAAAAGAGTGAGGGCTTAAAAGGAGATCTCTGCAAAACCCTAAAGATGAAAGTTGTAGGGTTTGGGGGTTGCGACTTGCGACTGAACAAGCGCTTAAAGATGCCGTATTTATATATTCAAGCGGTGAATGAAATGCGGGGTTTAGGGTTTTCGCGTTTTGACTGATAAGTAGTGCGTTTCATCCTTGTTAAGTCAAATATTGAAACTCCAAAAATATCTCATAGATTCTTAGCTAAAAAAATATCTACCATTACATGATTATTTTTTAAATTTTTAATTTTTTTTCATAAACTTTTATCAAAAGATTAATCATATTTTAGTTTCGAATGAAATAATTTATAAAAATATTTAAATATTTATTTTATTGTAATTATGTTTATAATATTTATATAATAATAAAATATATCAAACACATAATATATTTAAAGTTATATTTATGTCCATGTCGTATAAATAATAATAAAAAACATATATAAAATTTGGTTTATTTTTATCTTACTGATATGTTATTAGTATTATTACAACAAAGTAAATATTTTAATTTTTTTATAAATTGTCTCATACATTATGATCACAAAACGTAATTAATTAAAATATAAAATAGTTGTTACATGTAAGTATTATTAAGTGGTGTAATAATGCTACTAAAGATTTTCCATTAATATTACATTTTATTTTTGTTATGGATGAAAATTTTAATTATACATAATTAAAATTGTAATTATTTGAAAAAACTTGAAAATTTGTTTTAAAAATAACAACAACAATTAAAGTGTGGATGTGAGATGTTTATTACAATACTTAATTGAAATCAAATATATATACTAATATTTTTTATGTACGTATAATTATATAAAAAATAATTTATTAAATTTTATTTAGATTTAATTACATGATATAACCTTTTTATGGAGTTTTATTTTTAATCATCCTAAATATATATATATATATATATATATATATATATATATATATATATATATATAAGTTTATTTCTTTTAAAACATAAATAAATATATGTTTTTTTAGTGTTTATAAGAATTAAAGTATGTTTTGTACAAGAGAGATTAAAAGTGAAACTATCTTAAATAACTAATTCATTTATGCATTTATCTATTCTTATTTTTATATATATATTTTTTTAAATATAGGTTAAATAATTAAAAGATTAAAAATTATGTTAATATTTAATTTTTTTAACTATATATATCTTTTAAATAAATGTTAAAAAATTACAGTTAATCATAGTAAATTGGTACGAGATACTTAAAGTTATTAACATAATCTTCAATCACCTCACTCATTTCTAATTATTATCAATTGACTTATAATACAATCACATGCATTAAGTCCTAAGTGAGAAAATATGAGTTCAAATCCCATTAAATATAAATAAATGTACAAATGTCTAATTATTTATTTAAAAATATATATTATAGTGTATTCTTTATAATGATATCTATATTTATTTTGTACACTAAATAAAAGTTTAAATAACATCTTATAATTTTTGAATAAAATTGGCTCCATATTTAACAACTATGATTGTTATTATCTTTAGTTATTTTATAATTTAATTTAGTTTATATTTTTTATTTTTAAGTAATTAATTATTAGTATGTAAAATATTAACAATTATATATATTATAATTATTTATCATTTTTATACAAAAATTATTTATCTTAATTAAGATAAATATTTATGATTTTTTGAGTTTATTATCTTAAAACTTAATATCTTTTCGTCAAATTAGTAATATAAACGAATTAACAAATTATCAATAATTAAATTTTTAATATTATAATTATTATTTTTATACAATATTATTTATCTTAAATTACATAAATAATAATTATTTTTATTAATTAAATAATAAATAATAAATAGTAAAAATATTGATAATTATCTAAATTATAATTATTTATCTTTTATATAAGTTTATTTACCTTAACATAAATAACTGTCATTTGTTTTAGATAATTATCTTAAATATTTTTTATCAAATACTTAATATAAATTAAATAATAAATTATTAGTAGTTAAAATATTAAAAATATATGTATTATAATTATTATTTTTTATATAAATTGTTTATCTTAAATAACATAAATAATTATCATCTTTTATGTTAATTATCTTAATTTTTATTGTTTTATCAATTAAACAATAAAAATAAAGTAATAAATTACTGGTAACTAAGGATTATTTTTGTAAAAAATATTTTTATTTATTTTAAGTAATATAAATAATATTTTTTTCTTAAGTCTTTTTTTATGAGTTAATTAAAATAAATTAAATAATAACTAAAATATTGATAATTATCTAGATTATAATTATTTAACTTTTCTTATAAAAGATTATTTATCTCAAGTAACATAAATAATTATCTTTTTTTGTTAATTATGTTAAGTCTTATTTTTTATCAATTACATAATAAATTATTAGTATTTAAAATATTAAAAACAAAATTAGATTATAAAAATTTATTTTTTTATACAAGATTATTTATCTTAGGTATATAAATTATTTTATTTTTTCAATTAGTTATATTAAGATGCTTTTTTATCAACTAAGTAATATAAATTAAGTAATAAATTATTAGTTCTTAAAATATTAACAATTTTTAAGCCTAAAATTATTTTTCTTTTTTTAAGTAACATAATTTTTTTATCCTTTTTTGGTTAATTATATAAATTCTTATTTTTTTATAAATTAAATAGTATAAATTTAGTAATAAATTATTAGTAGTTAAAATAAAAAAAAATTATATTAAAATTATTTATCTTTTTTTATAATATTATTTATCTCAAGTAAAATAACTAATTATCATTTTTATTGATTAATTATCTTGTGTTATTTTTATCAATTATAATAAATTATTAATAGTTAAAATATTAAATATCTATATTAAGATTGTTTATCTTTTTATGCAATATTTTTTATATTAAGATAAATAATAATTATTTTAAATATTATTTTTTATCAATTAAATAATATAAATTAAATAATCTAATTTTAAACTAAAATTACTTATTATTTTTACGTACATATTTCAAACTCATTACACCCTTAAATTAATATAGTAATCCTAGTACTTAGATGTAACAAAATATATAGTAAAAAAAATATACTTTTTAACAAAATAATAACTATATTGTCAACTCGTGAAGTTATTAAAAAAAGAGAAATTACATAAAATAATATATTTAAAAATATAACAATAATAATAATATTTTATTAATATTGAAGATAATTTAATTTGATCAAAAATAATTTAAATTATATATAATGTGAAAGTTTTTATATTGAATTATTTTTTAATAGTAAATATATATAAATTAAATAAAATATGCTTTATTTTCGTGGCTACAAAAGTAGGACGGATAGACAAAAGGGTTGATGATTTACTTGCTATAAATGATACATAAGATAAATCTGTCTTATGATGAGGAGAATATATAGTTTTATTTTGATGTTTAGATTGATTTATGGCGGTGTTTTGTGCTAGTGCATATTTTAGTGATGAATTTAATTTTATTGTTTGATTTGAACAAGAGTAGGAAACTGTCAATTAGCACATATAGATATTTGCTATTTAGCGTATTATCTTTAGAATGATGTTTAGTTTTTTTTTTTTTTTTTTGCTAAGAATTTTAGATCGATGTTTACTAGCAACACATTAAAAAGAAAAGCCCTTATAGTTTGATGTCTTTCCTGACACACCAAGAGTCTAACATGTTTTGAATTTTCAATTTTATGATTGATTGATGTTTTATATAATATGATTAGGATTACCAATAGGTTAAAATAGGATGGTATTTTATTATAAATTAAAATTAAAATATTATATTATATTTGAAATAAAAACTTAAATCGATGGATATAAATTTAGATAATTATTATCGAGTATCGATTACCCTTTTGAAACTCCAAAAACTAAATTTTAATATCATTTTATTTTAAAACAATTCAAAAATATTAAAAATTAAAAATAATAACATGTTATATTATTTAATATGTTTAATTTTTTTCTTCATAAATATTAAATTATAAGATTATGTAAAATATAATATTCAATAAAATAAAGTTTATAACGTCGGGTATCATGGTTTGATTTTTCCATCTTTGAAATTGAAATTGAATCTATAATATTAAATAAAGTAATAATTAAATCTAAAAATTAAACTTATGAATAATTCTAATTAGTTATGATTCTCACTCTACTATTATATACTTATACTTTATGTTCGAATTAAATCTGTATAATATTTTTCTTATTTAATAAAAAATACTTAAATGAGTTATTAGTGTCAACTCTCACAAATCTTAAATTTTTAGAAAAATTAACATTTATGTGTAGAGTGATCTAATCTGAACATTTTTGGTTTTTTACTTTTATTAGTTTGATTAGTTCAATCTTCATTTCTTAAAATCTTATGAGAACCGAAATAACCCATATACATTTATTTTAGTTTTATATAATTATTTTTTACATTTCATTTAGGTTTCTTACTTTCCCTTTAATCCTAATGGTGCAAATAATGAATCATTATTAGCACTTTTTTTAGGACATTTAAAATTATTTTAAAGCTTCAAATTTTAATTGTTTAAACTTTAAAATAATTAAAATCTACTTTAAAACAACCCAAACAAAAACAAAAAAAAATAGTTTACGTTGATTTTTACTTTTTAATAACTAATCATTTTGGGTGGGATCAGTTTTTACTCTAAAACCAAATCACTTTATATATACACACCCAATCTTTAATAGATCCTTTCTCTTTATTTATTGAATTTGATATTATTTTAAAAACAGGGTGAACTGACATACAGGTCCCTCGTGTTATCAAGTTATTTAGGTAGTTAGCTTGTTATGTTCAAAGGTTATTAGAGTGATTTGGATGGATAGACTCAAGTTGCATTATTTTTT